>VSMD01097574.1:0-47223 GCA_008750895.1 Mirza zaza
TTAATTTGCCAACTAATATATATAGAAAAAATTAGCCGGGCATGGTGGCGCATGCCTGTAGTCCCAGCTACTTGGGAGGCTGAGGCAGCAGGATTGCTTGAGCCCAGGAGTTTGAGGCTGCTGTGAGCTAGGCTGACGCCACGGCACTCACTCTAGCCTGGGCAATAAAGTGAGACTCTGTCTCAAAAAAAAAAAAAAAAAAAAAAAAAAAAGAAAGCTGGAAGAGGGATTAAGGTTCAATGAAGTTTTTGAGTTTTTGTTTGCTTTGTAAAATCAGAGTGATTATTTTCATTTATGTGTTTATGGGGATAGTGGATTAAAAGGTGAAAATATAAGAGAAAGAGGGGAGGATTGCTGGAGTGATATTCTTTTGTAGGGAAGAAAGGAAAAGATTCAGGGTACAAGTAAAGCGATTGGCCTTGTGTAAGATCAAAAATATTTTATCTATTAGCAACATGATCTCTCAGATATGCTAATGGAGATGTGACTAAATCCATAAGCAATTATAGCATTAAAAAGTTTCCAAATGTTTCATCACATGGTCTGTTCTGAAATTCCACACGCCTACAATTGGTCTGTTCCGAAATTCCACATGCCTACAATTGACCAGAGAGAGTCAAGATTTTTTTTATTTGTTTGTTTTGTATTTCATCATATTATGGGGGTACAAATATTATAAAGCTTACATATATTGCCCTTGCCATCCCTCTCCGCACCAGTCAGAGCTTCTAGCACTTCCATCCTCCAGGTGGTGCGCATCACATTCATTATGTAAGTACACACCCATCCCCTCCTCCCCCCTCCCACCTAACCTACACAGGATAAATGTTTTGTTTTGTTTTGTCTTTACATTTTGGTTACATTTTATATCTTTGCCTCTCCCTAGGAAGTGTTAGAGGTATGTCCTTCACCTCCACAATGCTCCCCACATCTCTAAGATGTGGGTCTACCCCCCAATCCCTGGCGAGCTCTACCACCATTCGAGCACCATAGTTTTAATCAGTCAGTGCCAATTTGATGGCGAGTACATGTAGAGCCCATTTTCCTGATCTTGTGTGCCTCACTTTGGATAATGGGCTTAAGCTTAATCCAGGATAGTATAAACGGTGCTAGCTCGCTGTTGTTTCTTAGAATTGAGTAATATTCCATTGTGAACATATAACAAATTTTAATTATCCAATCACAAATTGATGGGCACTTGGGTTGTTTCTATGTCCTTGCAATAGTGAATTGTGCTGTCATAAACATTCAGGTGCAAATGTCTTTATAATAGAATGTCTTATGTTCTTTTGAGTAGATGCCTAACAATGCTATTGCTGGGTTGAATGGTATTTCTATTTTTCGCAGTTTGAGGTATCTTCAAATTCTTTTCCACAAAGGTTCCACTAATTTGCAGTCCCACCAGCAGTGTAAGAGTGTTTCTTTCACAATAATCCACTCAAGATGGATAACAGATTTAAACCTAAGGCATGAAACCTTAAGAATCCTAGAAGAAGATGTTGGGAAAACCCTATCAGACATTGGCATAGGCAAAGAATTCTTGAGGAAGACCCCCTAGGAAATCACCACCCCATCAAAAATAAACAAACGGGATCTGATCAATTAAAAAGCTTCTTCACAGCCAAGAAAACTATCATTAGAGCAAATAAACAACCCACAGAAAGGGAGAAAATATTTGCTCTCTACACCCCTGATAAAAGTCTGATAACAAGAATCTATCTAGAACTCAAAATAATTAACAAGAAAAAAATCAAACAACCCCATCAAGAAATGGGCAATGGAAATGAACAGAAACTTCTCCAAAGAAGATGGAATAAAGGCCTACAAACATTAAAAAAGGTCAACATGTATAATCATTAGAGAAATGCAAATCAAAACCACAATGAAATACCACCTAACCCCAGTGAGAATGGCCTGTATCAAGAAATCCCAAATCAACAAATGCTGGCGAGGATGTGAGAGAGAGTCTAGATTTTAAAGCATGTAGCTGGAGGTTTAATTAGCTCCTAAGAACTTACCGGGCACATTGTGAGGATATTGCTGATTCAAGTGGGCTGGAGTGGAGGAATGACCCCCACAATGCTCTACTTCCAGTCTTAGAATTTCAACTTCTCCTGATTATTCCTTCTACCCTAGACGAAGCAAATAGTGCAGTTATTTTAGTTCATGAATTACCTCAATTAAATGTATTTGATGTAGTTGATTTAAGAAGATCCTCTTAAAAATAGTTCTTTGTATCCTGAGAATATACTAAATTCATTTATCAGTTCCAGGAGTTTCTTGGTTGAATATTTGGGGTTTTTCGAAATATAATACCATAACATCAGCAAACAGTGAAAGATTGATCTCTTCTGCCCCTATTTGGATACCTTTAATTCCACTTTCCTGTATGATTGCAATAGCCAGGACTTCCAGCACTATGTTGAATAGAAGTGGAGACAGAGGGCAGCCTTGTCTGGTTCCAGTTCTAAGTGGGAATGCTTTCAATTTTCCCCCATTCAGTATGATGTTGGCTATGGGTCTGTCTTATATGGCTTGTATCATTTTTAGGTGTGTTCCTTCTATGCCTATTTTATTAAGTATCCGTATCATGAAAGGGTGTTGAATTTTGTCAAAAGCTTTTTCTGCATCTATTGAAAGAATCATGTGGTCTTTGTTTTTGCTTCTGTTTATGTGGTGAATTGCATTTATAGATTTACGTATGTTGAACCATCCCTGCATCCCTGGGATGAGGCCCACTTGGTTGTGATGGATTATTTTTATGATAAGCGTCTGGATTCGGTTAGCTAAGATTTTGTTGAAAATTTTTGCATTTATATTTATTAGGGATATTGGTCTTTAGTTTTCTTTTTTTGTTGCATCCTTTCCTGGTTTTGGTATCAGAGTAATATTCGCCTCATAAAAGGTGTCGGGGAGGTTTCCGTTCTTCTTGATGTTGTGGAATAGTTTCTACAAGATAGGTACTAGTTCTTCTTTGAAAGTGTGGTAAAATTCGGGTGTGAAACCATCTGGACCGGGACTTTTCTTTTTAGGGATATTTTTAATTGCTGTTTCTATTTCAGCTCTTGAGATTGGTCTGTTCAGGAAATCTATCTCTTCCTGGTTGAGCCTAGGGAGGCTGTGTGTTTCTAGAAATTTGTCCATTTCCTCCACATTTTCCAGTTTGTGTGCATAAATAATTTTGTAGTATTCATATATTATATCTTGTATCTCTTTGGGATCAGTTGTGATATCTCCTTTTTTGTTCCTGATGGAGCTTATTAGAGATTTCTCTTTTCTGCTTTTCATCAGCTTAGCTAATGCTGTGTCAATGTTGTTTATTTTTTCAAAGAACCAACTTTTTGTTTTATTAATCTCCTGAATAGCTTCCTTGTTTTAAATTTCATTTAGTTCTGATTTGATCTTGTTGATTTCACTTCTTCTGCTGGGTTAGGGGTTGGTCTGTTCTTCTTTTTCCAGCTCTTTGAGTCATTTCATTAGATTGTCTACTTGTGATCTTTTTGACTTTTGGTTATAGGCATTTATGGAGTTAACTTTCCTCTCAGAACTGCTTTAGCTGTGTCCCAGAGGATTTAATAACTTGTCTCTCCATTATCATTTTGTTCATAGAATTTGTTTTATTTCCATCTTGATTTCTTCATTTATGAAGTAATCATTTAGCAGGAGGTTGTTTAATTTCCATGTTTTTTTTGTAGAAATGTGAGTTTCTGTTACAGTTGATTTCTACTTTAATTCCACTGTGATCTGACAAGATACATGGTATGATTTCTATTTTTTTTAAATTTCTTGAGGTTTACTTTGTGTCCTAGGATATGGTCAATCTTAGAGAATGTCCCGTGCGCTGATGAGAAGAACGTATATTCAGTGGATTTTGGGTAGAATGTCCTGTAAATGTCAGTCAGACCAATTGTTCTAGAGTTTTGTTTAAGTCTATTATTTCTTTGTTAATTTTCTGATTGGAGGATCTGTCTTGTGCCGTCAGTGGGGTGTTGAAATCTCCGGCGATTATGGAGTTAATGCTGTTAATCAATTTGCTTAGCTCCAGTAAGGTTTGCTTTATGAATCTGGGTGCACCTAAGTTGGGTGCATATATATTTAAAATTGTTATCTCTTCTTGTTGAACTGTGCCCTTCACCATTATATAATGATCCTCTTTGTCTTTCACTACTTTCGTTGGTTTAAAAACTAAATTGTCTGAAATTTGAACTGCCACACCAGCCTTCCTTTGGCTTCCACTTGCTTGGAATACTGATGTCCACCCTTTTACTTTTAGTCTATATGCATCCTTGCAGGTCAGATGTGTTTCCTGAAGACAGCATATATTTGGCCTGTATTTTCTTATCCATTCAGCCAGCCTGTTTCTTGAGTGGAGAGTTATAGCCATTCACATTTATTGAGAGAACTGATAGGTAACGTAGATTACTGTTCATTCTGTTGGGTTGGATGTTGTTGCTTTGATTTCTCTCTTGAGCCATTGTAATATCTGGCAAGCACATCTTATATTTTCCTGGTTAGAGCTGGAACCCATACTACTAAGTGAAGTAGCCAAGAATGGAAAAGCAAGCACCACATATACTCACCAACAAACTGGTATTAACTGAGCAGCACCTAAGTGGACACATAGGTATTACAGTAATAGGGTATTGGGCAGGTGGGAAGGGGGAGGGGGTGGGCATATACATATATAATGAGTGAGATGTGCACCATCTGGGGGACAGTCATGCTGGAAACTCAGACTTGTGGGGGGAGGGGGTGAAAGGACAGTTATTGAAACCTTAAAATCTGTACCCCCATAATATGCCGAAAAAAAAAAAAAAAAGTTAAAAAAAATAGTTCTCGCATGTCCAAATTAAAGCCAGGCAAGTATTTTGTGAGTTTTATATCAACACTATATTTCTTATTCCTAGTGAATAAATAGAATTGCAGGCACATTTTATATTCAACTGCTTTTATATTTTCTGTCACAATATTAGCTCATTTAATTATTCACAAATATAACAATGCGGTTATTTTAAACCTCGTAAATTAAACATATAAATGGCTTAAGAGTTATGATTGACATAGTAATTTTTCATAGTATAATTTATAATTTGACAGTAATGTAATTCACAAATAGGAATAGAAGTGCTAAAAAAAATCTCAGTTATAATGACCAGTTGCAATAAGAAAATAGCTTTTTGAATTGTTAAAGTTGAGAATAGCTTGAGAGCTATTAAATCTGATAAATAATCTTTCAACCTTCTTAATTTTTAAATCAAATATTTCCAATATCAATTCTTGCCTGCCTGCAGTAGTGTTATAAGAATTATTCCAATTATTTTGTGCCATCCCAATGAACTTCAAGAGTAAAGAGAAAAAGATAAAAAAAATAAAATTTAAAAAATAAAAAAAATTAGTACAATTGTTTTATAATAATCAATCTCCATAACAATTGCTTCAAATTGCCATTGTTAAAACTTTTGGGTAAAGACAGCATAGAAACCCAGCAATTCTACTCCCAGGAAGATAGCTAAGAGAAATGGAGATAATATGTCTATGTAGAAACTTATGTATGAATATTTATAGAATCATTAACCATAATAGCCCCAAAGTGGAAATAACTAAAATTTCCACCAAGTGAAGGATAAGCAAATATCATATGTCCACAGTAGAATATTATTTGTTCATAAAAATAAATGAAGTACTGATACATGCTATGATATGGGTTAACCTTGGAAACATTATGCTAAATGAAAGAAGTCAGATACAAATATCATGTGTTCTATGATCCTATTCATATGAGATGTCCAGGAAAAGCAAATCTATAGAGACAAAATGTAGATTAGTGATTGTCTGTGGTGGAGGGAGGAGAGGGAATTGAGAATGGGCAGCGACTACTAATGGATATTGGATTTCTCTTTAGAATGATAAATATTCTAACATTAGATACTGGTGATGATTGTACAACTCTGTGAATATATTAAAAACCATAGAATTGTACACTTTAATAGAGTGAATTTTATGGTATGCAAATTATATTTTATTAAAGCTACTATTAGCATTTTAAAAAAAGATAGCACGGAAGTTACTTTAGCTAGTCTCTTAATATCACCTCCCAAATAAGTTCTGAAGTCTTATGTCCATTCTATGTTTTTTTATTTATATTTTTATTTATTTATTTATTTATTTATTTATTTCAGCATATTATGGGGGTACAAACGTTAAGGTTACGTACATTGCCCTTGTCTCCCCTCCCCCCTCGAGTCGGAGCTTCAAGTGTGTCCATCCCCCAGACAGTGCCCATCACACTAACTATGTATGTAAATACCCATCTCCCTGTCCCCCTTCCCACCTGCCCGACACCCGATAAAATTTTTTTTTTTGACATTTTGGTTACATTTTATATCTTTGCCTCTCCCTAGCAAGGATTAGAGATATTCCCTTCCCCTCCACAATGCTCACCACATCCCTAAGATGTGGGACTACCTCCCCCCAGCTGAATCTCTGGTGAACACCACCACCCTTTGAGCACCATAGTGTTAATCAGTCAGTACCAATTTGATGGTGAGTACATGTGGAGCTCATTTTCATCATCTTGTGTCACCTTACTTTAGATAATGGGCTTAAACTTAATCCAGGATAGTGTAAGTGGTGCTAGCTCACTGTCGTTTCTTAGAATTGAGTAATATTTCATTGAAAACATTCTACTTTTGAAAACATATAGCTGATCTATGACACATTGTGCATAAAAATGAGGTAAAGAGCAGACATTTTTCATCATTTTTTGTTATAGAAAGTGGCTATTGAAATGTATTGAAGTGTTTTTTAAAGGTCCAAGGGATGTTGTATTTTTAGAAACATTTTTTAAACTACTTGAAATCTCAGACAACAAGTGTTGATTGTATAAGCAGACAGACACAGATGGATATGAACAGTGCCACTGCAATGACAACTCAGTATCTGGAAATTTCTCTCTAGAATAGAGTGAATTGTTTTCTTTTTCTTTTGTTTGATCTTTTCCCCAATTAGAAACAACTATGGGAGCCTTACAGTAATTTCAGCTGTGGGTGGGTTTGCCAGGGCCACAGTGAAATGGGAAATGCTGATGTAATGACATCCAGCTCCATCAAACTGCTTGAGACCCAGACTAGTGTCTTTGACCAGACAATTCAAAGGTGTGATATCTATCTTTCCCCTCAGGAGAACTTGAATTTCTTCAGCTCTTTTGAAGAATTCAAGGTATGAAAGGATAAAGAAGTTGACTGAATATGGCAGCAGAAATGATAACAGCTCTAAAAGCCTGCTTTTAATAGGATGGTAAATTTTACTTTCTAGCATACACAGCATGCTCACAGGCATTATCTTATTTGAGCCTCTTGACAAACCTTGATTTAGGTAGAATTTGTGTCCTTATCTCTGTTGTGCAGATGAGGAAATAATCTCAGTGGTTGGAATTCACTTAGGTCACATGTCTCATAGGTGTCCCAGCCAGAAATTGAACTTCCATTTCTGACTCCTCCTCACGGCCCTTTTCATTGTACACTGTTTCCAGGATCAACCAGGTGCCTGATTAATAAGCCCTCCAGAAGCTACTGTGACTGGTGAGGAAGTTGATTCTGATCTGTGAACACTTGATCAGGTCCTAGTAGAGCACTAATGCCATCAGGCTCAAATGGTCACAACTTCATCTTCATTCTCTTTGAGTAGAATATAATTTCTTCAAATATTTATTGTGTTTGCATTATCACTTTTACAACTGCTATGCCACATCAGCTTAGTGCTATCTAATAAGATAGAAGTAACCTTCTATCTTATTATATCCTTATACTCCCCATGGGAGATATCAAGGCAGAGCAGTCAAAAGCATTAAATTTAAATTCAAATGAGATGCAAGTTTTACAATCTGGTTTTTTCACTTACTAGCTATATCAACTTGTACAAATTACTTAACCTGGTTGGGGCTCAGTTTTCTATGTAACACAGAGCTAGGAACCAAATCCATTTAAATGTAGTATGGCAATATAATTCATTATCCAAATAATCACAGCAGGACCATGGGTATAAATGGGATTGTCACAGGAAGCCAAGAGATATTGTCATCCTACCTAAATAAAACAATGCATGAAAAGGGACTAACACATTAACTGGTTCAAATATCAAGGCCTTCACCCATGATATTCTCTCTGACTCAAACATTCTTCTCTCCACCCTTACCTGATTGGCTCCTTCTCATTCTTCATGTCTCAGTTTAAATGTGGACTCTTCTGAGCAGCCTTCCCTGACCATCCTACCAGGTTATTCCTTTCTTTTTCTTGTTTTTAGTAGAACTTGTTGCAATTTGAACATATGCATGTATTTGTGTACTCAGCGGTCTTCCCTCTGCCCTACTGGAAGCTCCAATAGGTCAGGGACCAAATCTTTTTTATTCACCAATGTATTTCAAGAGGCTAGCTTAATGTTTATTATGTAGTAGGTATTCAAATAATTTACAGAATAGACGAATAAATGCAGGAACATTAATTATATTTCCTTATACTAGTGTTTCTCAATTGGGAGGATTTAACCCTCCTCCAGGGGATATTGGTAATGACTGTAGACATTTTTATATGTCACAACTGGGGTGGGTTTTCTGTGGGAATCTATGGGTAGAGGACAGAGATGCTGCTAAACATCATAAAATGAACAGTACTGCCTCCCACAACAATGAATTATCTGACCCAAAATGCCAATAGTGCTGTTGATGAATCCTGTCCTATACCTAGTGATACAAGATATTTTATTGTCCCACACGATGGCCAAATTAATGGCAGTACTAGAAATGCAATTTCATTTTAATCTTAAATATTCATACTATTAAAAGCGTGAAATGTTGTCAATTAGGCTCACCTTGTGTCTCAAAAACTAAGCAGTAGATGGCATTAGAAGATACCATAATTTACTCATTAATTTATTTGTAGATGAGTCTTCTTTATGATTTATTATTTATCATAGTTATTTTTACCTCCTTCCTACACTTATTTATTTTTCTACTAAACTAGGTATATGAAAATTGTATGAGGGTGTTTTTGCCATTCAGCTCAACAGACATGAAGCCAGTGCCTAATATGTATGAAGTTTTCTATATAGAGAGATAAGTAAGGCACAGGCTTTGTCTTCAATAATCTTATATTCCATCACTTATCCCATAGGATAAGCATCTTATTGGGGCAGCCTAGTAGCATCACTTGGAGTGATTCATCATTATTTAGGATTTCCAAGGTTCTTGGTAAGTATGTCACTACAGTACTGTGATACATGGCATTGATATGCATAAATGAAGAGGAAGTGCTATTTGGCCTCCTAGAATATTCCCAAGACTTATCGAACATTGAGTTTTTATTCTCATAGAAAGGAAAACACATGTTCTTTCTATATAGTAGCAAACAATGGATTTATGCTTCAGTTGGTTAAAGCACAAAGAATCACAGAAAACAACATTTCAAATGTTATGGATAATTTTTGTTATAGGAAATCTAGCAGAACATTTCCTCAATTTACATTTGTCAGGCACAACTTTTGTGTCAGGCACTGTACTCAGCACTGAGGATAAGATTAATAAAACACAATTCCTGCACTGTGTTGACTCTATCCCAGATATGTCCACTTGTCTCACAGTCACCTCTACCAGCCTAGTTCAAACCATCATTATCTCTCTCCAGGACTGTTGCAATAGCCTTCTAATTGGAATTTTTTATTTCACTCCTGTAATGTTGATTTCTCCACATAAAAACCTGAATGGCCCTTGTAAACTAGAAGTCAGATTTTTCCATCCTTTTGTGGCTTCCCATTGCAATTAGAATAAAATCTAAACTTACATGCTCAAGCTTTGTCAATCTCTCTGACCCCCTCTTCTATATTTCTCATTCTTGTTTGCTCTGCTGCAGTCACATTGGCCTCTGTGCTGTTCCATGAACAAATAAAGTACACTCTCACCTTCAGGCCTTTGCATTTGCAACTTCATCAGTGTAGAATGCTCTTCCTCACTTTTATTCAAATTTTGTACAGCTTCCGGGTCAAATTTCAACCCTCAGTAAGGCCTTCTTTGTTTAGCAGCTCCTGTCTCTCTCTCTGATCTTTAAACTACTTTATATTTATCCTTCAGAGCTTGCAGATGAATAGTGCATTTTGGAATGATACATCATTTTTCAAGCATATTTGCATTTTTTCAGAAAAACGAGGACAAGAATACACAGAACATTCTAGCATGTATTTGCTGATTGGTTTATTGTCTGTCACACATCTATAATGAAACAGCCACGAAGGCAGGGAACTTCTCTGTCTTTTTCACAATTGTATACTTGTACCAAAACTAGTTTCTAGCTCATTACAAGTACTTAATAGATGATAAAGGAATTAATATTCCTGGGTTTCATTTCCATGTTGGAAATTAGTAAATTTTAAATGGGGTATTTAATGGGTAATTTGGTAATTTAATGGGTATATATATAAAGTAGGTTTCTTAAGGGATTAATTGATAATTATCATTAAAACAAGAAGTTTGATGAATTATAAGTGACAGTTATGATATTTGAGTTTTTAATCTGAGCTCCGCAAGATGTATGGCTTTGTGCAGGTCATGGAACTTTTAAAATATTTGTATCTTCATATGGAAAATGAATGAATAATCCTCGCCTTGCCTATGTCATGCAGGTTTGATGTTCAAGTTAGATAATGGTTGTGAAAACCCTGATAGACCATAATCTCTCATATGGTTAAGTGTGAAATTTGATATATTTTCCTATTTTGCAAAATTACAGAGTCTTTCAATTCAATTGAATTCCCCTAATGAATATAGATGCAAAAATTTTCAACAAAATCTTAGCTAACCGAATCCAGATGTGTATCAAAAAAATAATCCTTCACAAACAAGTGGGCTTCATCCCAGGGATGCAGGGATGGTTCAACATACGTAAATCTATAAATGCAATTCACCACATAAACAGAAGCAAAAACAAAGACCACATGATTCTTTCAATAGATGCAGAAAAAGCTTTTCACAAAATACAACACCCTTTCATGATAAGAACACTTAATAAAATACGCATAGATGGAACATAGCTAAAAATGATACAAGCCATATATGACATACCCATAGCCAACATCATACTGAATGGGGAAAAATTGAAAGCATTCCCACTTAGAACAGAAACCAGACAAGGCTGCCTACTATCTCCACTTCTATTCAACATAGTGCTGGAAGTCCTGGCTATAGCAATCATACAGGAAAGTGTAATTAAATGTATCCAAATAGGGGCAGAAGAGATCAATCTTTCACTGTTTGCTGATGATATATTATATTTAGAAAACCCCAAAGATTCAACCAAGAAACTCCTAGAACGGATAAATGAATTTAGTAAAGTCTCAGGATACAAAATCAATATACAAAAATCAGAGGCATTCAAATATGCCAAGAACAATCAAATTGAGAACCAAATCAAAGACTCAATTCTGTTCACAATACCAACAAAGAAATTAAAGTACCTAGGAATATACTTAACAAAGGAGGTAAAAGACCTCTACAGGGAGAATTATGAAACACTAAGGAAGGAAATAGCAGAGGATATAAACAGATGGAAATCCATACCATGCTCATGAATCGACAGACTCAACATCATTAAAATGTCTATACTACCCAAACTGAACTACAGATTCAATGCAATACCTATTAAAATCCCTTCAGCTTTCTTCACAAATATAGAAAAAATAATTTTACACTTCGTATGGAACCAAAGAAGACCCGGAATATCAAAAGCAATTCTAGGCAACAAAACCAAAATGGGAGATATTAATATGCCAGATATCAAACTATACTACAAAGCCATAGTAATTAAATCAATCTGATATTGGCACAAAAATAGGAATATTGACCAGTGGAACAGATCTGAGAATTCTGATATAAAACCATCCTCATATAGCCATCTAATCTTTGACAAAGCAGACAAAAACATATGCTGGTGAAAAGAATCCCTTTTCAATAAATAGTGCTGGGAAAACTGGATAGCTACTTGTAGAAGGCTAAAGTAGGACCCACACCTTTCACCTATCACAAAAATCAACTGACACTGGATAACAGACTTAAACCTAAGGTATGAAACTATTAGAATTCTAGAGGAAAATGTTGGAAACACTCTCCTAGACATTGGCCTAGGCAAAGAGTTTATGAAGAAGTCCCCAAAGGCAATCACAGCAGCAACAAAAATAAATAAATGGGACATGATCAAACTAAAAATCTTCTGCACAGCCAAAGAAATAGTCATGAAAGTAAACAGACAACCTACAGAATGGGAGAAGATTTTTGCATCCTAAACATCTAATAAGGGGCTGATAACTAGAATATACTTAGAACTCACGAAAATCACCAAGAAAGAATCAACTACCCCTATTAAAAAGTGGGCAAAGGAACTGAACAGAAACTTTTCTAAAGAAGACAGAAGAATGGCCAACAAACATATGAAAAAATGCTCACCGTCTCTAATCATCAGGGAAATGCAAATCAAAACCACAATGAGATATCAATTAACTCCAGTGAGAATGGCCTTTATCAAAAAGTCTCCAAACAGTAAATGCTGGTGTGGATGCAGAGAGAGAGGAACACTCCTACACTGCTGGTGGAACTGCAAACTAGTTCGACCTATGTGGAAAGCAATATGGAGATACCTTAAAACAATACAAGTGGATCTACCATTAGATCCAGCAATCCCATTACTGAGCATCTACCCAAAAGATCCAATGACACTCTACAAGAAAAGACATTCTAATGTTTATAGCAGCACAATTCATAATCACAAGGCTGTGGAAACAGCCCAAGTGCCTATCAATCCAAGAATAGATTAATAAAATGTGGTATATGTATACCATGGAGTACTATTCAGCTCTAAGAAACAATGGTGATATAGCACATCTTATATTTTCCTGGTTAGAGCTGGAACCCATACTACTAAGTGAAGTATCCCAAGAATGGAAAAACAAGCACCACATATACTCCCCGGCAAACTGGTATTAACTGAGCAGCACCTAAGTGGACACATAGGTACTACAGTAATAGGGTATTGGGCAGGGGAGAGGGGGGCGGGTATATACATACATAATGAGTGAGATGTGCACCATCTGTGGGATGGTCATGCTGGAAACTCAGTCTTGTTGGGGGAGGGGGGAAGGGCATTTATTGAAACCTTAAAATTTGTACCCCCATAATATGCCGAAATAAAAAATAAATAAAGTCAACCAAAAACAGTAGTATGGTTGTATTTTGGCAGATCTTTGTGTGTGTGTGTTTAAATCTTTACTATTGATTTAATGAGGTAGTCAAACAACTGAGAAATCAAGAAGAATGAAAGGTAAGTACACTAGAATATTTAACAAAATTACTAAATCACCTAATAGGTACGGTGTGAATTGTCTGGTGCATGGGCACGCTTGTAGCTCTGACTCAGGAGTGCAAAGGCAATATATGTAACCTAAATATTTGTATCCTCATAATATTCTGAAAAAAGGAATACCAAATCCTTAAAATTCAATTTGGAAATTAAAAAGATAATATTAAGAAGATGATAAAACTAAAAAAATTATTATTTATAGCCGTTTTCTTTTTTGTTGCCATCAACTATTTTGTTTCTTTTGTGGCAAAGTGAATTGAAAGAATCAAATTGAAGAATGAGTGAATTAATACACAAACATGGAACATCATCCACTTGTTCAGATAGAAGGTAAAATCAAACAAGTTGTTGGTTGAATTGACTAATTACTTGATGAAACTTGTCAATAAATGCTTGCTTATATTGAAAAAAATAAGAATGATATAGGGACAACTAAGTAGAAAAAATTTGTTCTACAACAAGCTTAGTAGCTCAGGTATAATTGTAATATGCTACATTTTTCATTTTCTGCTGAATGAGACATCTCAACAACTGCCTCATTAAGGATGAAAAGATTCTTGCTTATTTGAGATTTTCAAAGTCTGAAAAATGTGTTCATTAAAAAGCATCTGAAAATTTAAATATTTACTCATAACTAAATATATAGTTTTATAGATTTTAGATTAATATATTTCTACATATCATTTAAAATATGCTTCTTGCTCCTATGTTTATTGCATCACTCTTCACAATAGCCAAGATATGGTATCAATCTAAGAGTTTATCTACAGATCAATGGATAAAGAAAATGTGGCATATATATACAATAGAATACTATTCAGTCTTAAAAAATAAGGAAATCTTGTCATTTGAAATAACACGGATTATCCTGGGAGACATCATGTTAAGTGAAATAAGCCATGCACAAAAGGTCAAATACCACACATGCTTTCACTCATATGTGGAATCTAAAATGGGTGATCTCATAGAAGTAAAGAGTAGAATGGTGGTTACCAGGGACTTGGGTAGTTAGAGAAGTAGGGGTTGAGTAGATGCTGGTCATGGGATAACTAATCACAGTTAGATGGGCGGAATAAGTTCAAGAGCTCTATTGTACAGTACGGTGACAAAATGACAATATCTTGTATTCTTGAAAAATGCTAAGAAGGTGGATATTAAGTGCTCTCACCATAACAATTATGTAGCTATGTAAGATAATACATTTGGTAATTATCTAAATTTAACCATTACACAGTGTATATATACTTCAAAACATTATATTGTGCATTAAGGATGCATATGATTTTACATCAATTTAAAAACTAAATTTGAAAAAAATTAAAAAATAAAATATAATCTTCGTAGATTTTCCCACTGAAAAGTTAGACTCTTCAGCTATTGCATATAAGGTATGTTTACATAAACTATAAAATGATCCTCACAGAATGGATATTTCAGCCTCTTGTTATAGGAAAATTAATTATTCAATATTAAGTGACTTCTATTGCCATAAAACAAGCAGCATGCAATTAGCAATTTAGTACTGTCTTCATGAGCACACACTATTGTTCCTGCCACTACATCTCCAATATACTAATTTTGTACCCAATCTCATCATCAACTGATATTAAATGTAGCACACTTAGGGAACAAGTAATTTAGATGTTGACTCCACCCTCAAAAACTTGAGCATCTGTGGAGAGATAGGTCAGATTAATAGAACAGTGAAATGATATGGGTTGATCAGTGGTTTCTCATGATGTGGGAAAGACATTTGGGAGGAAACAAATTGTATTCTATCTTGAAAAATACAAGAAACTACAAACAAAGCGAATTTAAGGACAGAAGGATAAATTAACTTGAATATAAGCAAAAGAAAAGGAAGGATGACAAATGAAGGCTTCAAGGTATTTCCCTAGGCTTTGACCCAGAGTTCTATCTGTACAGGTAAATGCAAGAATTGCAAGGAAATATAGGCATTTTTCAACATCCATATAACTATTTCTTCCCAGCAAAATAAAAAAAAAAAATACCTAAAACCTATCTACAGTGCACCTTTATTTATTTATTTTTATTATTTTAGCGAATTATGGGGGTACAAGTGTTAAGGTTATATATATTGCCCATACCCACCCTCCACCCTCGAGTCAGAGCTTCAAGCATGTCCATCACCCAAACGTTGCACATCTTACTCGTTGGGTTTGTATATGCCCATCCCCTCATCCCCCCTCCCACCTGCCCGACATCCAATCGATGTTATTCCTATATGTCCATTTGGGTGTTGATCTGTTAATACCAATTTGCTGGTGAGTACATGTGGGGCTTGTTTTTCCATTCTTGAGATACTTCACTTAGTAGAATGGGTTCCAGCTCTATCCAGGAATATACAAGAAGTGCTGTATCACCATTGTTTCTTAAAGCTAAGTAATACTCCATAGTATACATATTCCACATTTTATTAATCCATTCATGAGTTGATGGGGACTCGAGTTGTTTCCACAGCTTTGCAATTGTGAATTGTGCTGCTATAAATATTCGAGTGCAGGTGTCTTTTTCGTAAAGTGACTTTTGATCTTTTGGGTAGATGCCCAGTAGTGGAATTGCTGGATCAAATGGTAGATCTATTTGTATCGCTTTGAGGTATCTTCATATTGCTTTCCACAGAGGTTGAACTAGTTTGCAGTCCCAACAGCAGTGTAGGAGTGTTCCTATCTCTCTGCATCCACGCCAGCATTTATTGTTTTGGGACTTTTTGATAAAGGCCATTCTCACTGGAGTTAAGTGATATCTCATTGTGGTTTTGATTTTCATTTCCCTGATGATTAGAGAGGTTGAGCATTTTTTCATATGTTTGTTGGCCATTCTTCTGTCTTCTTTTGAAAAGTTTCTGTTCATATCCTTTGCTCATTTGTTAATGGAGTTGATTTTTTCTTGCTGATTTTCCTGAGTTCTAAATAGATTCTAGTTATTAGCCCTTTATCAGATGTGTAGCTTGTGAAATTTTTCTCCCATTCTGTGGATTGTCTGTTTCCTCTCTTGACAATTTGCTTGGCTGTGCAGAAGATTTTTGATTTGATCATGTCCCATTTATTTATTTTTGTTGCTGCTGTGATTGCCTGTGGGGCCCCTTTTATCAGACACTATGGTAATTGTTTTTTAAAAATTTTAAATGATACATAGTAGTTTTTCTAGCTCCTTTCATCTATTGTCTCATGTGATTCTCACAACACAGATAGGACATTAGTGATATAATCCCTTTTGAAAACACAGGAAACTGAGCCACAAAGAACTTACATTACTTGCCCGAAGTAAATAAATAGCAGAACTAATATTTTAATTTAGGTCTATCTGCTTCAAAAATTAATTTTCTTTCTACTAAGACACACTGCACCCCTATTAAGCCATTAAACTGTTAAGTAATATACTCAGCAATATCACTTGTCACATGGTAATATTTCACAGGTGATTAGGTAAAATGGAAACTACCTTTTGAAAACTTTGAATGTGTTTGAGCATGTTAAGTTTACTCAAAGAAGGTCTTTGTTCTGCCTCAATGATTTTTTTTTTTTTTTGGCAAACCATTTTATACCAATACAAATATTTTTGATCTTTCAAGATTGTTCATGATGAATTGTTCATTTACCTAAACAAAATTTTGTTTGGAAAATACTTGTAAGTATAGAGGCAGCTTCAATATGAATTATGGAGCTCAGAGTGTTCAAATAAGATTGATGGTGGCTGTAATCAGGATTAATGTCATATTTCTCTATAGAAGAGCTTTAGTAAGTTTAGTTACAATAACACTTGAAGTCAGCTTAGTAAGTTTGGAATTTTAATTAAGCTCTGGGCATCCACTAAGTATACCACATTCTGAGGCCAATGTTTTCCAAATGGCCATAGAAAATTGGGGATGTGTACATAAGCACCATTCATGGACATAAATCATGGCCAGTGGAAGGTTCAGAGGGTAGAACTTTGGCTCAGAGCAATGTTTGTAGCAACTTCAAGCCAACTTAATCATCATATTGGTTTCTGTTTCTTTTTAAATAATATTTGAAATTTCTATTTTATGTCTGTAAAGCTATCTTACTACTTATAACCATACCTACCCTGTAAATTCATTTTTTCAGAACATTAGTGAATGCTCTCTATGCCCATAGCTTGCCCAAATTGCCTTTCTTTTATGGGTTCAATTGTGTACTTTAATATCATTTTATTTTTAAGTATGCTTTTCAATAAATGAAATCTCTCCTCTTTAAAGCTATATACCAAGCTCTGGGTATGGTGGACTAAGATATAATTGGTGATGAAACCATACAAAGAACGGTAGGATGAAGCCACTGGCTCAGTATTTATTATTTGTAGTTCTGTCCAATGGTATAATAACACTGTTAATGAAACTGCTTATTTGAAAAATTGCTGTTGTCAAGTCAAAATTCAGATTGCTATATTTTGAATAAAACTCAAAACTGTACTTATAAAAATGGGCTTTAAGTTTGATGGGAAGGTTATAAAAATTAAAAATGAATATTTCTTTTTTTTTTCCTTTTCCTCCTTTCTTCCTTTAGAATCTTTACTTTGGATAATGTTAATATCATTCTTGCAATCACTCAGACTTAAAACAGAGTCATCATTTGATTCTGTGTCTTCCTCAAAACCTGATGTCCAATCAGTTGCCAAGCCTTATGGTACTAATAAACAAAACAAAATGCAACAAACAAATATCTCGTCATTTCTTGCCTAACAATTAGATGTGTCTCCTAGTTGTTCTGCTTGACTACCTCTGTTCTCATTGCAACAGTGTGTTTCTATGTTTGACTCCCTTTTCTAGACTATTAGCTTCCAGACAATAAGAATATTATTAATACATTATTCCATACTGTCTCCTCAGTATTTGTTGCAATGGCTACCATACAGCTGCAGATGACTCAATATTTACTTAAATGTTTCTTGAAAACCTACTCTATGCTAGGCATGGGAATGAAGAAGGGAATAAGACAGACATTGCTCTGTCTTCATTCCTCCTAAGATTTAGTGGGGAAAAGATAGACCGAGAGCAAGTAAGAAATATCAAAGTTAAGTTGTATTAAGTGGTATGATTTTAAATTAGCAGGGGGATGAGATAGAGAATAACAGGGGAGTTCCCACTTTGGGAAGGAATCACAGAAAACTGAAGGAATAAAAAGTAGCAAGCCATGTAATAAATGTGTAAATAGCATGGCAGACAAAGGGAACAGTGTGTACAAAGGTCCTGAGGTGGGAAGTACTTGGTCTATCTGAGAAACCAAAAGAAGACCACTGTAGCTGAAGCCTAGTGACATGAATTGTGGTGGAAAACCCAGCTCAGGGCCAGACAGATAATTCAGAACCTTAAAGGCCATGTCACTATTTTTCTTGCAAGGTCAATGATAAATAATTAAAGGGCTTTAAAAATGAGAATGAGGGCATCTGATAAGGATTTGAAAAGACTCTGTCTTCCTCCTGCATTGGAGACATGGTAGGTGCCCTTGTAGGGAACTGGAAAAAGGTTGTTCTTGAACGAATAAATTGTATCTTGTCTGTATTTCTATAATCACCTTTTATCTATATGTCATCCTAATTCATTTTCCATTCCAGATGTATTTTCCTAATGAATCTTTAATGACAATTATAATATATATCCTGCATTTTCCTACACATAAAACAGCTTTCAGTATAAATTCCAAGGTATGGAGTTTAAGATTTACTGTGGCATTTCTACATGCAGGATTATCTTCCCTTTCTTTCTTACATGATTTTGTGTTCAGGCCAGATATACATTACTCATCACTCCTCAAAGGTGACCCTCACTTTTCCAACTCTAGGTATTTATTCGGGCAGTTCTGTTTGGAATGTTTTATTTTCCATTGCATTTTTATTAGTTCTACTTTATATATCATTCATCCGTTTTTTTTTTTTTTCATTAAAAATATTAAGGGGGTACAAATGTTTTTGGTTACATGGAAACATTTGTTATGCTTGAGTCAAGGTTATAAGTATGTCCATCACCCAGATAATGTTCATTGTACCCATTAGGTAGGTTTTTGCCCATATCCGCCTTCCTCCTACCCGCTGCTTGATTTCCACTTAGTTTTACTTCCCTCTGTGCACACTTTTGGTCATTGGTTAGTTCCAATTTAATATTTAGTACATATGGTGTTTGTTTTTCTATTCTTTAGATACTTCACTTAAGATAATTATCTCTAGTTCCATCCACCTTGTTGACAAAGGCATTAATTAATCCTTCTTCATAGTTGAGTACTATTCCACAGTATACATATACCACATTTTATTAATCCACTCATGAATTGATAGGCACTTGAGTTGATTCACATCTTTGCATAATTGTGAGTTGTGCTGCAAGAAACATTCGAATACAGGTGTCTTTTTGATAAAATAGCTTATTTTCCTTTTGGTAAATCCCCAGTAGTGGGATTGCTGGATCAAATGGTAGGTCTAATTTTAATTCTTTGAAGAATCTCCAAACTATATTCCATAAAGGTTGCAGTAATTTTCAGTTCCACCAACAGTGTATAAGTGTTCCTTTCACTCTGCATCCATGCCAGCACCTATTGTTTTTGAACTTTTTAATAAAAGCCATTCAAACTGGGGTAAGGTGATATCACATTTTGGTTTTAATTTGTACTTCCTTGATGATTAGTGACATTGAGCATTTTTTCATATGTTTATTGGCCATTTGTCTATCTTCTTTTCAAAAACTTCTGTTCATATATTTTGCCCACATTTTAATGCTTTTTTATTTTTCTGTTGCTGATTTTCTTGAGTTCTTTATAGATTCTGGTCATTAGCCCTTTATCGAATGTATAGCTTGTAAATATTTTCTCCCATTCTTTAGGTTGCTATTTGCTTTGATAGTTATTTCCATAGCTATGCAGAAGCTTTTTAATTTAATAAAGTACCATTTATATATTTTTGTTATTGCTGTAATTGCCATTAGTGTCTTCATAAATTCTTTGACTAGGTCGATATCTAAAGAGATTTTCCAACATTGTCTTTCAGAATTCTTATGGTTTCATCACTTAGGCTTAATTCTTTTATCCATCTTGAATTAATTTTTGTGAGTGGTGAAAAATATGGATCCTGTTTCATTCTTCTGCATGTGGCTATCCAATTTTCCAGCACTGTTTTTTTAATAGGGCTTCTTTTCCCCACTGTATACTGGGGAAAAATGTCTGATTTTTGAAAGATCAGTTGGCTACATGCGGGTGTTTTTATGGCCAGATTATCTGTTCTTTTTCATTAGTCTATGTCTCTATGTTTGTGCCGATGACATGCTGTTTTGGTTACCATAGTCTGTAGTATAGTTTGAAGTCTGGTAATGTGATACCTCCAGATTTATTCCTTTTGCTTAACATTTATTTGTCTATTCAAGCACTTTTCTGGTTCTAAATAAAGAATATAATTATTTTTTTCTGTATCTGTGAAATATAACATTGATATTTTGATGGGGATATTAAATTTGTAAATCATTTAGGGTACTATGGACATTTTAACAATGTTGCTTCTACTGATCCAGCAACATGATATTTTTGTGTGTGTGTGTTAGTGCCATCTGTGATCTCTTTTATTTATTTTATTTTATTTTACAGATTTATTGTCAAGGAAACCACTACAATTTTTATTTACTAGGTAGAATAATACTAGGATTTGTACTTTCTTTTTTATTATTATTTAAGAGTATTACGGGGATACAAAACCTTTGGTTACATAAATTGCCCTTGAGCCGCCTGACAAGCATGCCAATCCACCAGGCAGTGTTCACTGCATCTGTTAGGTGTGGATTTACCCATCCTCTCTTTCCCCCTTCTACCTGCTCAACATCCGATGAATATTACTTCCCATATGTGCACATTAGTGTTGATAAATTAGCATCAACTTAGTGATATCTAGAAGAGTAATTAAAGTACTTCACTTAGAATAATGGGCTCCAGTTCAATCCAGGATAATACAATAAGAAGTTCATCATTTTATATGGCTGAAAAGTATGCCATGGTATACATATACCACATATTGTTAATCCACTCATGTATTAATGTGCACTTGGGTTGTTTCTACATCTTCTCAATTATAAATTGTGTTGCTATAAACATTTGGGTGCAGGTATATTTTTTTATAGAATGCCTTTTTTTTTTTCCTTTGGGTAGATAACCAGTAGTGGGATTGCTGGATCAAATGGTAGTTCTACTTTTAGTTCTTTGAGGTATCTCCATGCCACTTTTAATAGAGGTTGTAATAGTTTGAGTCCCACCAACAGTGTATAAGTGTTCCAATCTATCCACATCCATGCCAGCATTTGTTGTTTTGGGACTTTTTAATAAAATCTTTTCTCACTGGAGTTAGGTGATATCTCATTGTGGTTTTGATTTGTGTTTCCCTGATGGTTAAAGATGCTGAAGATTTTTTCATATGTTTTTTGGCCATTAGTCTATCTTCTTTTGAAAAGGTTTTAGTGTTTTGTAGTTCACCTTGTAGGATCTTTCACCTACTTGTTAAATTACATTCCTAGATATTTCACTTTCTTTGTAGCTATTGTGAATGGTATAGCATCTTCAATTTAACTCTTACCTTGGCTGATATTGGTGCTACTGATTGTGTACATTGATTTTGTAGCCTGAGACTTTGCTGAATTTATTTATCAATTCCATTAGTCTCTTGGCAGAATCTTTGGAGTTGTCTAGATATAAGATCATATTATCAGAAAAATGTGAAAGTTTTAACTACTCATTCCTGAATTGGATATACTTCATTTCTTTCCAGTGCCTGAAAGTTCTGGCTAAGACTTCCAGCACTATGTTGAGTAGAAGTGGAGACAGTGGGCATCCTTGTAATGTTCCAGTTCTTAAGGGGAATGCTTTTTATGTTTCCACATTCAGTATGATGTTGGCTATGGATCTGACATATATGGTTTTTACAATCTTTAGATAAGCTCCTTATATGCCTAGTTTGTTTATGGTTTTTAGAAAGAAAGAGCACTGAATTTTGTTGAATGCTTTCTCTGCATCTATTGAGATGATTATATGGTTCTTTTTTTTTTTTTTTTCTTCTGTTTATGTGGTTAATCATGTTTATTGATTTACATATGTTGAATCATCCTTGCATCCCTAGGATGAAGCCCATTTGATCATGGTGGATTATTATTATTTTTTTTTCTTGTGCTCTTGAATTCAGTTTACTAGTATTTTATTGAGGGTTTTTTCAATGTATATTCATAAAGGATATTGGTCTGTAGTTTTCTTTTGTGTGTTTGTATGTGTCCTTTCTTGGTTTTTGTAGCAAGATGACACTGGCTTCATAGAATGAGTTGGGGAGGTTTTCCTCTTTCTCAATGTTATGGAATTATTTCTGCAATATGGGTACCAGCTCTTCATTGTAGGTATAGTTACATCTGGTCCAGGGCTTTTTTGTTTTTGTTTTTGGAAGATGTTTTTATTCCTACTTCAGTTTCATTTTTTGTTATGGGTCTGTTTAAGAGTTCTATTTCTTCCTGATTGAGTATGGGGTTGTTATGAGTTTCTAGGAATTGGTATATTTCCTCTACATTTTCAAATTTATGAATAGAGATTTTTATAGGATTCACAGACTATATTTTGTATGTGCTATCAGTTGTAATAGATACTTTTTCATTTCTGATTATGCTTACATAGTTCCTTTCTCTTCTATTCCTGCTAAATCTAGAAGAGCTCTATCAATTTTGTTTATCTTCCAAAGAACCAAATTTTTTTTAACTGATCCTTTGTGTTGATTTTTGTTGTTGTTGTTATTTTCATTTCATTTAGATCTGGTCTGAATTTAGATATTTATTTTCTTCTGCTGTGTTTGTGTTTGGTTTCCTCTTCCTTTTAGAGTTTATTGTAACCTTTCATTACATTGTCAATTTGTGATCTTTCTGTCTTTTTGATATTAAGCATTGAAGCCTACGAATTTTCCCTTTAGGACTGCTTTTGCTGAATTCCATATATTTTGGTACCTTGTGTCCCTTTTGTCATTCAGTACATGAAATCTTTTGATTTCCCTCTTAATTTCATTATCTATCCAATAATCATTTAGCAGAAGGTTGTTTAAGTTCCATCACTCTTTGTAAAATTGAGTATTTCTCTTGGTGTCAATTTCTAATTTTACTCCACCGAAGTGTGAGAAGATACATGGTATGATTTCTATTCTTTTGAATTTTTTCTAGCATGTGTTTTAGCCTAGGATATGATGCATCTTGGAGAATGTTCCATGTGCTGATGAGAGGAATGTATATTCAGTTGCTTTGGGGTAAAATGTTCTGTAAATGTCTGTTAGGCACCTTTATTTTACAGTCCTGTTTAAATCCAGTGTTTATTTTTTTTTATTTTCTCCTTGGAAGATCTGTTTATTTCTGTAAGTAATATATCAATGTCCCTGGCAAAAAAGACAAAAATCATTTATGTCTTTGCTTAGATCTAGTAGGGTTTGCTTTATGAATCTGGGTGCTTGTGTTAGGTGCTTAAATATTTGGGATTAGTATAGCTTCTTGGTGAATTGTTCCCTTTATGATTATATAATTATCATCTTTGTCTTTATTTAATATTGCTGATTTAAAGTTCAATTTATCTGATATGATAAGGGACAAATCTGCTTTCTTTTGGTGTCCGTTTGCATGAAATATTTTTTCTATCCCTTCACTTTGAGTTTATATGAATCCTTGTGAGTTAGACATGTTTCCTGGAGACAGAAGATAATTTGTTTGTATTTTCTCATCCATTCAGCCTACTCATGTATCTTGAGTAGCACATTCAGACCATTTACGCTAACTGATAAAATTGATATATGTGATGTTGTTCTGTTCATCCTCTTTGCTATACCTTATTGTGTTGTTTTACCTCTTGTGCTATTGTTTCATATTAGCTCTGACCTTTAGCTTCTGGGTGGTTTTATACTGGTGGGTGTCTATTGTGATGATCCATGTATAAGTTAGTTGTAAGTGTTTTTTTCAGGGCAGTTCAGGTCTTAACAAATTCCTTTGGTGTTTGCTTTTATGGAAAAGTCATTATCTCTCTTCCATATATGAAATTTAGTTTTTCAGGATGCCAAATTATAGGCTAGATGCTGTTCTGTTAAAGAAGACTGAATATGGAGTCCTAATCCCTCTGGCTTGTAATATTTCAGTTGAGAAGTCTACAGTTAGCCTCGTGGGTTTTCCTTTTTAAGTACTTGATGTTTTCACCTCACGGCTCATAGAAGTTCCTTTTTTGTGTTGACTTTGGCTAGTCTGTTGACTATGTGTCTTGGTGATTGCCTCTTTGCAATGAATCTCCCAGGTATTCATTGAGATTCTTGTACCTGGATGTCCAAATCTCTAGCAAGACATGGGAAGTTTTCCTCAATTATGTCTTCAAATAGAATTTCTAGCCTATGTGTGTTTTCGTCTTCTCCCTCAGGGATGCCTATGATTATTATATTTGGCCATTTCTCATAATCCCATATTTCTTGTAGGGTTTGTTAATCATCTTAATTATCTCCTCTTCATTTTTGGTGGACTAATTAATTCAAAAGAGTTGTCTTCAAGCCTGAGATTTTTTCTTCTGCCTTGTCTAGTGTATTCTTAAAATTTTCCATTGTGTTTTGTATTTTCTTTAATGAATTTTTCATTTCTAGAAGTTTCATTTAGTTTTTGTTTTTGATATGTCAATCTCTTTAGTGAATTTTTCATTCCTTTCTTGATTTGTGTTTTTGGTTTCTTTCAGCTGGTTTTTAATGTTTTCTTGGGTTTCATTGAGTTTCCTTACAATCCATATCTGGCATTCTTTATCTGTCATATCAATATTTCTATTTTGGTAGGTATACACTGCTAAAGAATTAGTGTCTCTTTTGGGAGTGTCCTTTTCCTCTGATTTTTCATACTTCCAGAATTCTTTCACTAATTACTTCTCATCTGGAAAAGCTATCATTTCTTATTTTTGGATTTCCTTTTGTTCAGATGGGGCTTTTTTCCCCTTCCCTCCTCACTCATAAGTTGCATCTGTAACATTTTTTGAGTAATAATCTTTGCTTTTCTTGTGAGTGGTTTGATGAGGATCTAGTTTCTGAGTGGATGCCTTGATTATAGGTATCCTTAGTGAAGTGGTTTTCTCAATTGCTAGTTGTTTGTAGGTTGCACTAGTGTTCAGCTATGTGTGTGGGCAGATTTCTGGTCTCTCATAGATAATGAAGGTTGGAGGTCTTTGAGATTCTTACTCTTTCCCCAAGCCTGTGGTCTTCTTAACAGTGTGAATTGTATTGGCATGCCAAGTTTAATCTCTCAGATAGTAGGTTGTACTTGTGGGTAAAAATCAACCAAACCTTGTATAATTGCAGCCAGTAAACTTTGTGAAGTGCTAAGCAAATTGACATCCCTGTCACTTGTAGCACTTGTCAGAAGGAATGAGCTGCAGTATTGTTTTGGGACCTGTGACTGGCTCTAGCCACTTAGGAGAAGCACTGGAATATCCCAGGTTGTGGGTGGGGCCCTGGAACTTGCAGGTGAGTCCTTATTCTCACCACAGCAGAAGTGGGTGGGGGAGTGAGGCTGGGTGTGGCTGGGGTGGTAAGCTTGCCCTCAGGTTCCACAAAAGCAGGTAAGGCAATGTCTAGGCATGTGTCAAAAGTCCACTCCCAGTCTTATGGGGAAATCTGCTGGGAGGGGCTGAAGTGGCCATGTCCACCTAGTAAGTCTGCTTGTGGAAGTGGAGGCTATCTGAAGTCCACAATCTGGCTTTTAAGAGCCAGTTTTGCTCTTCTACATCCTCCGCCTGCTCTACAGTCTCCCCCAGGCATCTGTCAGCAGGTAGGCCTCAAACTAGCTGAGTTTCCCAGAATTAGCAATGTGGGTTGGGAGCTTCCCCATTCAGGATAGTGCCCTGGGCTGAAAGTGCAGTCTTCCATTGGGTGGAGGGGTGTTCCATGAGTGCACTGTGGCATGGACCCACCCTGTGCTCTCTGTTCAGTTCTGGCCATGTGGGCTCCCTCACCTCCTGAGATTATTTCACAAATTTCCCTTCTATGCCTCTAAGCAGCATGATTGAGTCCTGAGGGTAAGAGATATTGCTGCTGGGCCTATCCTCAGGTCCTTGAAGATTAATCACTGACTTTGCCAGAAGGAATCATACTGGAAACCCCTGGGTTTCCTGTTGGGTGCTCAAGCAGGTTTTATGTCCCTCCACTTCAGGGTGTGTCCTATTCTGATGTAACAGCCAAGGAAGCAGCACCAAGGAGGGCCAGTAAGCAGGATGCTCACAGTCTGAGTACCCCATACTCCTCTGTAAGTCTTAAGAGAAAAAGTTTGAACCCCACTCTCTGTGGAAGTCCCAACAGAGGGGAGGCAGCTGCTCCTGAGAGTCCAAGCTGAAACATTTCTTTTGGCAACTGTAGGTTGAGGAGGAGCAGAAGAGAAGAAAAATGTCTGAAGGGAGGGAAGCTAGCACTATGGTCATTTCTGTCCCTCTCTCTGGAAGGCAGCCTGCCTGGAACATCCAGGCTCTGGGGTCTCACAGATTACCCCAGGACCCTCTGACCCTCTGTGCCTTCTGTAGTCTGGGCCAAAGCTAAGAAATGTTTTTGTGGGAATGAATGAGAAGAAAAATGAGGGACTAAGTCTCTGTGGAGAGAAAAAAGGCACAGGGTGAATGAAGAAGTAATATAGCAACTGCCATCATGGCTCGAGTGTGTGGTGATTGGAAGCACCCCAAGGTGGCTGAAAGCCTGGTGCTTTGTCCTAAGGAAGCTCCCAGTTCACTGGAAGCAGCAGTTGTGGCACTCATAAGGGTAGGCTCTCCAGTAGCTCAGGAGCCTTATTTATGACTGACAGAGATGTGAGAGAGGGAGAAACAAACCACTCCACTTTTCCTTTTTGCTGGATTCCAAGCCTCATGGGATTGACCTCTGCTGATATCTTGCTCTTTCTTGTTGTGCTTCACAGTTTCTTCTCATGTAATCTCTTATAAGTCCTGACACTTCTCCCTTTGAATTACACCCACTCTATGATTGTTTTTTTGTTTTGTTTTGTTTTTTGTTTTTCTTTCTCATCTAAAACATTTCCTTCTTTTTGAGATAATCTAGCCACTGGTATATCTAGCCATCTTGTCCCCTCCTCCTCCACTTATTTCTTTCTTTCCTTTTTTTTTTTTCCTTGATAGAGTCTCACTCATTTGCCCAGGCTAGAGTTCCATGGCATCAGCCTAGCTCACAGCAACCTCAGACTTCTGGGTCAAGGAATCCTTCTGCCTCAGCCTCCTGAGTAGCTGGGACTACAGGTATGCACCAACATGCCCAGTTAATTTTTTCTATATATTTTTAGTTGACCAATTAATTTCTTTATATTTTTAGTAGAGATGGGGTCTCACTCTTGCTAAGGCTGGTTTCGAACTCCTGAACTTGAGCGATCCTCCCACCTCGGCCTCCCACAGAGCTAGGGTTACAGGTGTGAGCCACTGTGCCCAGCCTCCCTTCCACTTATTTCTATTAAGTGCTTGTATATCCTTTTAGTACAGATTCAGATACTGACATTTACATGAAACTTTTTCTGATAAAATAAGCAGAAGTGGTGCCTCCATCATTTAAATCTCCTCTTCCATCCAGCACATTTGTCTCCTTTTCCTGTCTTGCTCTGTGTCATGTTAGATTGTTTTGTGTCTTATTCCTTTCCGAATCTGCCATAGCAACTAGAACATTGCATGAGCTCAGTTAAGTGTTTATTGAAATCAATACATTTCCTTGTATGTAGTCTCTTACAAAATAGTGCATGTGTGCATTTGGTGCCCCATAGCTTAGTAGTTATTGTATAATTGTAAGGTTATTAAAATATGTTTGCTTTAGAGCCTTGTATTATTGGATACATACTCATTTTGAATCTTTTAACATCTGCTTCTCAGTTGTAACTATCTCATATGCATATATTTGCTCCAGAAATCCCCCTACTTCAGAAAAAAAATAATCAGAGCTTGGCATTTCCCCCTACTTCAGAATATTTAATTAAATATTATGATTTCAGAAATTAATGTGTATGAAAGGGCAGCAAGAAGATAATAACTATAACAAAGGAACAGGAGAAGGGAGAAAAGTATGTTGAGATTGGCACTAGCTCGACCACATGTGCCAGGATAAAGCTGAGATATGATTATAATCCCAAATGCCAAAAAGGAATAAAAGCCATCAATAGTAAGGTGTAGGTGATCCTATAAGAGATTCAGATTTTTTTGATGGTTGAATGACTCAGGACAAACATTATAACCTGATACATTTCAGGATCTATAATGCAGCTGGTATAATTGTTGATGAAGGATGGCCCTTGGCCTCTGACAGACTTAGGTCATACCTTATGCTTCTATGGTAAAAAATAATTTAAGAGAATTACAAAATTGTTTTCAGTAGGGATACAGTGTGGTCATAAATACAGCATCTGCATCACAGCAGATCTGAGTTCAAATCATGGTGTTTCCACTAGTTAGATTGATGACTTTGAATAAATTAGTGTGTCTCTGTGAGCCTTCCCTTTCTCATTTGGAAAATGGAAGTAGCAATACTCTCTACCACGTAGGGTTGTTCTGAAGAAAAAAATAAAGAATTTTATACAAAGCATTTAGTATATAGCCAGGGACATAGTAAGTGTTTGTTGCTCTCTCCCTCCTTTTGCCTTTTCAAGAAGACAAATTGTGAGTGTGTGTTTGTATATGACCAATTGGCTTATATTGAGAAGATGCCAATCTTTTAAACATATCAATATAAAAGTCAATAATTATCAATAATCATTACATTGAGATTTATACTAGAGTTCAGGGAAAGTAAATATGATCCCTACTACAGTATATTAATATTTATCCTGTAGATAAGCAGGGGAGCAAGAAACTCATTTGTAACACAAAAAGATCATTTTGAGGCATTGGGATCAAGAATGGATGTGGTGTAGGCAACTTTGAAATTAGGAGGATCAGGACTAGTTAAAGGTCTGTTGCCTGTTAACACAGGTTACTTAAGAGAATGAAAATAGAAGAGACAAGAGAGGAGGCTGTTATTTTTCTTATACACCTATATGTTCCTTAACTTGTAACCAAGAAAAAAGTATTTATTTTGTAATTAAATATAATAAAACAATAAATTAGGCAGAAACGTTGCTTTTTAATTCAGACAAGAAGTTATGATGTCCTATTCTAAGCTAATGACAGTGGGGAAGGCAATGATTTTAAAACTTCTTTAAAAAGTAGTTTTGGTAGTATATAATGATTGGAAATTGGATGGGCAGTACAGGGCAGGGTTTAGGATGATGAGCAAGCTTCTGACTACAATAAGAAGACACTGGAATTAAGTAGTTGGTTAGAGTGAAGATTTTCAGTTAGTATTTGACACAAAAAGTTGAATGTGCATGTGGCTAATTTTAGAGGCAATATCAAGCAGGAAGATGGCTACAAAACTCTGGAGACCAGGAGAGAGAAGTGGACTAGAGATACACAACTTGTATGTATCAGCATACAGAGGATCATAGAACATGAAAGATGATCACTCAGGGAAATTATACAGACCAGGAAGAACTATGATAGTGTCCCATTGTTTAAGAGATGGGTGGGGCTGCACAAAGGAGATAAAAATTATGAGCAGGAGCCAATTTGTCTTGCTTACCCTATATCTTTAGAACCTGGAACAATGCCAAGCATATCATAATAGACAATAAATATTTTTTCAATAATGAATGAATTGCTCAATTAATGATTAAAAATGAATGAATGAATGGAAGTATTCACATGTGAAAATAGAAGACATAAGGCTAGAGAGATAGATGTTGGTCTATTTTGAAAGGCTTGATTGGCTAAGCTAAGCAAATTTGCTTAGTTAGACCTTATGCAACAGCTTACTGGATCTCAAAACTTCTTGCACATTAGAATTAACTTGGGAGCTTGACAAATGTTGATCCCTGCTCCCTGCCTTCTTTGTCAGCAGGTATCAGTGGGGACCCAAATCTGCATGCATTTGATCAGCACACTAGGCAATCCTATTGCAGGTAACCCCCAGGTCACAATTTGAGAAACACTTGCCTAAGCTAGAGTATGAGGGATTTTAAGTGAAACAACTCAGAAACATAAAGACAAATACCATGTGTTTTCACTTATAAGTGGGAGCTAAACGATGTGTACATATTGAAATAGAGTGTGGAATGATAGACGTTGGAGACTCAAAAGGGGCTATGGTAGGAGGGTGTGGGTGATGAGAGATTAAGTAATGAGTGTGATGTTCATTATTCAGGAGATGAATACACTAAATACACTGATTTCACCACTATGCAATATATGCATATGCAATATGTGACAAAGATGTACTTGTACGCTTTAAACTTGTACAAATATATTTTAAAAAGTGAGGAATTTTTCAAATTGAAAATCAAGCCATATCAATTTTTATAGTTTCAAAATGCTGTACCTGAATTCTTAGAGCATGATTGGAGGAGTCATTGTGGACCTGAAACAAAGCCATCTTCCCCAGCACAGAGCAGTGGAGAGAGGTCCAGGAAATGGAAATAATGTTTTATCATTTAATAATATGTAATATGGTTTTTCTGATAGGCAGCCATCAATTTAGTAATTACACTTTTAAAACTCTCTTCTGCATAAAATCTTGGTCCACAAAACCTGTACTACCCTGGACTATATGAAATTTATAAGAGAAGGAGCCAGATCTAGGCTCAAAGAAAAAAAAAATATATTTTTGGTTTAAAACAAACAACAGCAAGTAGTGGATGGGGATTTAAATAAATGTATTTGAAGAGCAAAATAAGCAATTAAGAGAGGAACTGCTATGTATTAAAGTATGCATTTCAAAAAAATAAAGAAGTATGACCCAAAGACATAGTTTTGAGCTCAAAAAGTAAGACTTTAACATGCTTCCATAAGGTGCTGGAGACTCTAAAGGCTGGGAGTTTCACTACAGATTGATACAAACCTTTGGACATGAACTGAATAAACCTTTTTCTCTTGCATTTTCAAAGGTCAAGGCTGGAAATGACCTTTGCTAAAAGCTGGAGAAGGAGTTACCAAGACAAACTATAAGTCATAAGGACAGGTCAACAAGTGCAATGCAAAACATTGTGGAAGTGAAGCATGGGCCAGCGGGAACACTTGGCATGCCCTTTGTGGGAAAGAGAAACAGAGACCTGGGAAACAGCAAAATGAGTATCAGAAAACAGAGCAGACAAATGTCATCTGGCAGAGGCTAAGACTTATCTAATGGTTTCAGGTACCATAGTCCCTGTACATTTAACCAGTTTAGGATATATCCTGGACTCTGTGGGCTGGAAATAGTTTTGCCATTGAGGATGGAGATTGGAAAAGGAAAAAGTATCAATGCCAGTTAGCAGTGACTCTTGTCCCAAATATTCCCTCCCTCACTCTGTACCCACTTCACTCTGCTTTATTTTCCTGGAAAGCATATATAAGCACCTGATATATTATGTTTATTTATTTATCTTATGTCTCCTCTCACTAGGATAAGCTCCAGTAGAACAAGGATGTTTCCTGATGTATTGCCAATGCCTACAACAGTACCTCACATACAGTAGCCACTCACTAAGTATTATTTGGATAAATGAATGAGTAAATACTATTTAATATAGAAAATGGCAGAGGTCAGTAACAAATAGTAGGATGTGGCTGTGAGATGGCAGCTTGTAATCTCAGTTTTCCATAGGAAAGTTTGCTAGGAAGGGAGATAGCTTTTCAAGAAGAAATGTAAAATCACTGTAACACATTTAAAGAATATGGCCATATAGAAATGGTAATTTTGGGATAGATCAAGAATTCAAAAAAGGAAACTTTGTAAAAATAGTTTAACCCAAATATCCCAGGCTTTACCAGAGTGTGACTACAAAGTAAAGACTGTTAGAAATAATGATGGAATTTGAGAATGACTGAATGATAATTAGGTCAAGAATCCAGTAAGTTTCCAAAGCAAACTTAGCCCAGAATTCCTTCTCCTTGTGATATTGCTGAGAGAGAAAGGCACACAAAGGACAATGGCAAATAGAAAATCAAAGTTTTATGTCATGATTGTATGAACTAGTGCTGAATAAATTATCTAATTCAGGACCTCTCTGGTAAACTGTGCTATAGCACATGGCTTAAATTCATGATATAAGAGTTATCCTCTGTGGGAGACCAGTTATAGTGGGTCTGGCCCTGCAGGGGTGGCCAGTAGCGGAGGAAATCACAGAGGTTATATACTGCAGCTCAGCAAACATGTCCTGTTGCTTTACAGAGTGACTAATGAAGCATAAAGTGTTTACAATGACAAAGGGATAAACATTATTGGTTTTTAAATATTGTTTGTTGTCTCACCCATTAGAATGTAAGTTTCATGAACATAGAGATCCCTCTTTGTTGCTTTGTTCACAGTTCTATTGTTGGTGCCTGGAGTAGCAAATAGCAGCTACTCAGTGAGTAGATGACAAATGAATGAGCAAATTTGCATTTTCCGTCTCCCAAAATGAGAGCAGTTGGATTATCTTGAGAAAGTAAATGAAGTGCTAAAGAATGGCTCTCCACTCCACACCCCCATCCCAACTATCGCCTGTGTGTGCTGGGTATGTTAGAGGATGCAACATATCAGAAGATAGTTGTGAAGAACAGTACAAGAGTGGACGAGAAATGTGACTGAAGGACAAAGAAAAAGCAGCAGGACTTTTATAATAGATGCTATGAAATAAGTGTTTGAATCCCATCAAATGTTTAAAAGAGGTGTATATAAGGAAATACTGACATTTCTGTTTGGAAAGCATTTCTATTAATTGAAACATTGCTCTAAATAAAAGCTACTGAGGCCCAAGTTCTTTTTGTACATGTCAAGGCTGGCATTACATGAGATACTAAAGGGGACTGATATTGATTCTCTAAACCACTGAAGCAGAGTCACCAATGAGTTTGGTTGGGGTTGCCAATGAAGTGAAATGCTGAAATGTGGAAGCCAAGTTCACCTGGAGAGAAACTGAGAGACAGAAAATGAACTGTGGAAAATCCAGAACTTTGTAAGTAGGAAAGTCTTTCTGTCATGCTCTGCAGTGAGAACATTGTTTTAGTTTAGTTTTGTTTTGACAAGGATCTCACATATCTCAAGTGGATAGCTTGAGATTTAAGCAAACAGATCTTTGAGGAAGTCTTACTTTAGAGAAGAGGGACATGGCTTAGGGATGACATGTTATACTGTCATTAGACTTGGAAGACTTTTCCAGTTGTCAGTACTCCAGCTTTGTATTTTTGGAATAAATTATGATTTTTGTAATTAAGAATGACTAACACATATTTGTATTACTTTAATAACCTGTGGACTGATATAGTGTCTTCTTCTTTCTAAATCCAGCTATGATATCCAGTGGACTGCAACTGGTCCCAAAATGGACTCCTGGAGCTCGTGCATGAGAGTGAACAAGAGAGATCAAGATCTTCTGGCCTACTCCACTGATATCAGTTCCTAGCTCAGCTTACCCTATGAAGACATGATATATAGAGAGAAGGATAAAAGGGTAAGATGGCCATTTGTTCATTAGGATGCAGGTACAGCTTAATTTACCAATCTGGGAGTGTGGATGAAGGAGGATGAAGAAAGAGAACCACAGCCATGTGTATGACTTTGTAATAAGTGATCCAGGCCACTATTAAACATGGCCTAATCAGTGTCCCAAACCTTGACACCGTCTGACTGGCAACTCATCTTCGTGTGAAGCTAGGACAAAGTAGAGAGAAGTTCTCTCCCTTTTTCTAGGCTAAGACTTCTGGTGATAGAGTCCAAGGGTCACATTTATTTTTTTAATCCAAATTTGGATACCATGAATCTCCACAAGATTGATTGTATGAAAAAAACTTTTTTAAAATAAAGTAAATCCTCCCGTTATTTTCAGGATTTCCCAAAGTTATACTTACTTCACTTGTATCTACAAACAGTCTGGAAGCTGCAATCACCATGCATTTTCTCTTGCTTTTGTGCTCAGCTCCTAGTCTGCTCCCCATTTGTCCATGTGAAAGTCAGTTTGGACGAGCTTCACCTTCATCACTTTCTATGATAAGAATGAGTGTCTCTACATCAAATATCTTGTTTTCTGTTGCTCCAAAGCTTCAAGTCTTTAGGGTGCCAGGTATTTACTAATAGAAAGACCTCTAAGGATTCCATTTGTGGGCCTCCTGCTGACACTTGCTGATTCGAGTCCAATCCTGCCCTATATTGCTGAATCACTCTGAAAAGTTCTATTGGCTTCTACCCAGAATCTCAACTCTTGCCCAGAATCTGACCAATTAGCTCATGAAAATCCTTAGCACAACCAGCCACAGTAGCACAAGCAAGGGCATAGACCTGGAGAAAAACTTATCATGGCTTTGCTCTTCAGGCAAGGGGAGTCATTAGGGCTACTTGAGTAGCAATGTGGCAATTACAATGCCCATCAAGAGCATTCCTGCTCCTGGATATGCAGGCCAGCAAAGATCCCACTTATGTGACATTCAGAAATCTGAGCAGTCACTCATTAAGCCATACTCCAGAGGCAGGGTTACTGGAGAAGGGATGGATTTGAGGACTGAACTCTGATTTTTTTTTTTTTTTTTTCTTTTGCTAAAAACTCCTTCCTAAAGAGGCCAGCTGGGTCAGGCTGACTAATGGTAAATTCCCACTAAGCGGCTTTTGTTAACCAAATAAAGAGGTGATTTACTTCCCAACCTGATTCTGGTATGGCATTAACATCACCTAAAAGATAAGAAGCCCCTATCTTAACTCAAGCATCCTAGCAGATGCCAATCATAAATTTAAAATGTCTGAACTCCAGCACCCTAGCAGATGCCTACTCCTAAATTTAAAGCATCTTAAAACATCCTAACAGGCACCTATTGTAAATTTAAAATGTCCTCCTGTCTGGACCTCCCAGAGTGTCCACAACCTTATCTTAAAATAAGCATATCCTTTCTGGTCTTCTAGATAAAGTCTAACTCTCTCAGCCAATTGCCAGCCAAAGAATCTTTAAACCCATCTATAACCTGTAAGCCCCCGCTTCGAGATGTCCCACCTTTTTGGGCCAAACCAATGTATGCCTCTCATGTATTGATTTATGACTTTGCCTATAACCCTTGTCTCTCTGAAAATGTATAAAACTGAACTGTAACTCAGCCTCAGTGAGCCCACTGCTCAAGGCTTCTTGAGAGTGGCTCTGGGTCATGGTCCTCAAATTTGGCTCAGAATAAACTTCCTTCAAATATTTCAGGGCTTGGATTTTTTCCGTCCACAGATTCATGAGGAAAATATAGAAGATAACTCAAATGGCTAAAATGAGAATACATGTGATGAGCAAGGCATGAAGGAAGCCACAAAGGCCTCAATTTTTAGGTAAGAATGATGGGAAGATGATGACCACAAAACCATCTAGTCTTTATCTGGCACAGGTTTTTTTAACCTTATACCTTTTGTACCACCATTTGCAGGTATGCATTCCACATTCCAGTTAAATTAAACTGTTGTCATTTTTTTGCCTTTTATGCACTGCCACACTTTCCCTTTGCCTTTATTATTAATAATATTAAAGCCTCCACACAGAATCTCCCTCTTACAATATGAAATTCCACATCTTACTATTGAGAACAAAGTTGTGTATTTTTTTATGTTTACAGAGGCAGAATGGTAGTTATTTCTTAATAACTTACACTTTGATGGAAGACTGTGGCTCAAGTCCTGTCTCATAATACTTAAGTGCTGTGTGACTTTGAAGATGGTATTCAAACCCTCTGTGGTTCAGTTTCCTCATCTGTAAAATAGTGTAAGAAGGTTACTGACCTTATTATGTTGTTGGGAGGGTTAAATGTAAGGCATTTATGTAATGTATCTGGAAGAGTTCTTGAGATTTGCTATTATTCAATTCAATATTTACTGAGCATTTATTATGCTTCAGACAATGCACTGTGGTTTGGAGATTCAGTGGTCACTAAGATGTGGCCTCTGCTCTTATGGGGTGCACAGTATATAAAAGTAACAAATGTCAACAAATAATTGGAATATATATTGCAATATGAGAGGCATGCGTGTAAGGTAAAGTGATGGAACAATTGGGCAGTGCCTGAATGGGAGGAATGTGCACTCTGGGAAGAAATAAAAAAAAAACAGCATATGCAAAGGGAAATATTTTATGGTGCTTCCATCTCGATAAAATTTCCTGAAATCTTAGGTCAGATATTTTTTTTTTGCTTTTCCTAAAAAAATATGAGTAAAATAAGGAACCTTTACATTTTTACCTTGTCTTAGTACTATTTATCTAACTGTCTCACCTTCCCAACTAGACTGTAAACGCCTGGAGAGTAGGTGCTGTGGTTTATTATGTTTTTAGGTTTTCCTAAGCAAAGAGCTGGTGACCCTGCCTAGAGTAGGCATGTTCATACTAAGGGAAGGGAAGGGAAGAGGAGGAAGTAAGTGGTCTCAGTAAGGGCATGTGAGATAGAGACATAGATGCAGAAGACCACAGTTAGCCATTGAGCAGAAGGCCTATTGGGAGGTCCCTTGCAAACCCTACCACGTAAGATGGTAACACTATGTAGCTGCTCCTGTTTTTAGGCCTCCAGCAAAGATGTGATTCTAAACTTCCAGATGGAGGATATGACAGTAGATTCTATAGAAATTAATTTCTTCTTCACACTTCAGAAATCCTCTGAGAAAATTCCAAGCCTAATTTTGCACACAGGTTCCAGTTATGAAGGTTGGAAGAGTAAAGTACCCTGGCAGGCTTTGCACAATTTTCTGTTCAGTAATCTTTCACACTCAGTGGCTGGCCCTGTTAAAGGCTTCTCTCTCTTAGAGGGGCTCCAGGGTGCTCATTGAAAAATCAACATACAAAAGTTACCTGGGGCAGCCAAGGTTAGTAGACAGGGATTTTAATATACTTAGGTATAGCCAACGGGGTGGTTAGAACATTCTTGCTTGTAGAAGTCTGATACAGTCTGGCTACAGATGCATATGTCGAGCAATTACACACTTTGTGGGTTTGGTTTTCAAAGAGATTTTTCTTTTCATACCAGGCTATTTTTCTAAGAGAAAAATCTATTTTGTGCAAAGAATTAAATGAGACTCACATATCAAATAAGCATAGGTTCTGCAGTCTTTGACATACAAAATTTTTTCCCCAAAGTATTTTTTCTTTTCTTTTTTTTTTTAGACAGTCTCACTCTATTGCTTGAGCTAGAGTGTCGTGGCATCAACTTAGCTCACAGCAACCTCAAACTCCTGGGCTCAAGCAATCCTCCTGCCTCAGCCTCCCGAGTAGCTGGGACTACAGGCATGTGCCACCATGGCCGGGTAATTTATTATATATATATTTTTTAGTTGGCCAATTAATTTATTTCTATTTTTAGTAGAGACAGGGTCTCGCTCTTGCTCAGGCTGGTCTCGAGCTCCTTAGCTCAGACGATCCTCCCACCTCGGCCTCCCAGAGTGCTAGGATTACAGGCATGAGCCACCACACCCCGCCTCTTTTGTCTTAATAAAGAATATGGTACAGATTTTACTAATTCTTCCTTTTTATTATTTTGTATATTAAGGCTTCTGGGGAAAAATTAAGGTCTCAGTAAAACCTGATTTAAAATGTCATTTAAAGACAGTAAATCTCTGCTTACTGCATTATTAAATAGTTTCCTGCCTAATACTGGGAACCGACATAAACAATGTTTTGTTTGCTCAGATTTAGAGAGGAAAGAGGTGGAAATTCAAATACTTGCAGTTTCATATATTCTGAAGCTTCAAATTTTCTGTATGTTTCCATTGTTAGGTACATATGCTTAAAAATGAGGGTAGATACAATACTAGAAGACAATCTGTGCTAGGATTTTATCATCTATCTTTTGTTCATTGCTCATTTCTGATTTCAAATCTTGATATAAGAACAATAATTTATCTATTAAATTTCTCCAATATTTAAGATTATTTGGAACATATTAAAAGCAGGTCTTTGAAAACTAATGTCTTGCTGTTTTGTTGTTTCAACTTTCCTCAATATGAAATTACTTCCTAAAGAAAGCTATATATTTATCATTAATATATAAAAATGGTATTATATATAACTTTCCCCTTAAGTATGTAAGTATGGCTCCCAAGGACACTCCAGATCCTGTTTTAATTTTGCTATTGTTTTCCTGTTTTCTGTCATATTGCACCATGTACTTTGCATCATCTTCCCCTCTCCCAAGGGTATAGTTGATATATGCTATCAGTGAATTAAACCACTTGTACTTGTGAGGCGATAGTCATGGAGGACATGTGGATAGTTCCTCTGGACTGAACTGACTATATTTGGCAAAACTAAAATCAAGATCATTTTAATGTGGGAATTTATGCTCCCTTGGACCCATTTGTTCCTGCCCTTTCCCAACTCTGATAGGAAGGATATTTTTTCAAGTATAATGACATCTTAAATTAAACTATGAGATGAAGTCACTATTTGAATAACAGAGGTTTACCTGGTAATGTTCCAATCTGACTCTTAAAAGGCAATTCTGTGTCAATGACCATGGTCTCTGGAAGCAGACTGCCTAGGTTTGACAGTTAATTAATCAATCATTTAATCTCTCCATGCATCGCTTGTTTTTTTAATCTGCAAAATGAGGGAGATAATAATTGCACTTAACTTATAGGTCTGTTGTGAGACAAAAATGTTTATATAAAGTACTTGGACAGTGCTCAGAATATACTGAATGTTAGTTATGGTTCATTGTTTTGCTCTGAAAGACCTAAACTGACCTCATACATGGGTTATAGGCATTTACATGGTACAGAGCTAAATCTCCCATAAGGAAGCCAAGAATGAAGATTCCTTGGCTTTCATCATATTGGGGTGAGATCTAGGGAAGAGGGAGCTGGGTAAAAAAGAGTAGATAGAGGGAAATTGGGGAGGATAAAGGACTTCCTATTCCCCAAAGTTCTTTCCATTTTGAGTGAAAGATAACTAGATGAGAAAAGTAAAGAAAAATTTTGCATCATCCTTTGTAAACTAAATATGGTTATGACTTCTTTTTCGTTTTTTTTTCCTCTTTTTATTTCATCATATTATGGGAGTAAAAATATTGTTAAGGTTACATATATTGTCCTTGCCATCCCTCCCCCTGCCGTGTCAGAGCTTCAAGCATGTCCATCCTTCAGGTGGTGCGCACCGTACTCAGTATGTAAGTATACACCCTTCCCCTTCTCCCCCTCCCACTTGTCTGCCACCTGATACACGTTTTTTGTTTTGCTTTGTTTTGTGATGTTTTTTGTTGACATTTGGCTTACATTTTATATCTTTGCCTCTCGCTTAGAAGGGTTAGAGGTTATGACTTCTAATAGTAAGATAATTCTCCTTCTAGTAATAGACCACATCTGAATACCCTTTCAGAAGTAGGACCTAATGGAGTGGTGACACAAAAGTTCTATGTTTCAATTTTGGGAACAAGATGCATGCTAGTAGAAGTATTTTGAATACTGGAATATTGATATATTATGTATATTCTTATAATTTATGGGAACAATGGGAAAAGATACTTGAGATTGAGATGTGCCATAAAATAGGGGCTATGATTTTGTCTTATTCCTATAGGGGAATTAAGTGGACTTGGCAACATATTTTGTCCCACTGTGTAGGAAGCTCCCCATGGGGATATTTAAAATTGCCTCTAATTTTGCTAAACTACCTGAGATTTAGGCATTAAAAATCACTCTATATTAAAGGATAGAACTTGGACTTCATGATGGCTCAAGGAGTAAAACAAAAACAAATAAAGCAGGATTTCACCAAACAATATGAATGGAAATCTACCTCAAATTTCAATCCTCTCAATAAATGTGAATGATTTAAACTGCCCTCTGAAGAGACATAGATTGGCTTAGTCAATAAAAATCCACAAGCCTAGTATCTGCTGTCTATAGGAAATGCATCTAACCCATTAAGATGCCTTCAGGCTCAAGGTCAAGGGATGAAAAGCAATCATCCAGGCAAATGGAAGTCAAAAGAAAGCAAGGGTAACTATACTATTTTCAGATATTATAAGCTTTAAAATAACAAAAGTAAAAAAGGACAAAGATGGCCACTATATAATGGTGAAAGGGAAGATCCAACAAGAAGAATTAGAAATTCTTAATATTTATGCACCCAACTCAGGAGGACCCAGTTACATAAAGCAAACATTGTCTGATCTAAATAGTTTGATAAACAATAACACCATAGTAGCAGGGGAATTCAACACTCCACTGAATGAACTGGACAGATCTTCCAAACAGAAAATAAGCAAAAAAATAATGGACTTAAGCAGAACTCTAGAAAAAAATGGTCTGACAATCTCTACAGAACATTCCACCCAAATAAAGATGAATATACATTCTTCTCATCAGCTCATAGAACTTTCTCCAAAATTAATCGCATAATAGGCCACAAATCAGACCTCCACACCTTCAAAAAACTAGAAATTATACTGTGTATCTTCTCTGACCACAATGGTATAGAATTACAGTTCAATTTTAAGGAAATACCACCACACAAAGTCATGTAAATTAAACAATCTGTTGTTGATTAACTATTGGATCAAAGAGAAAACACAGAGGGAAATCAAGATTTTCTTTGAACTAAATGATAACGGAGAATCAAGTTATCAAAACCCGTGGGATACAGAAAAAGCATACCTGAGAGGAAAACTAATAATAGTAAATTCTTACATCCAAAACCCAGAAAGCTCAGAAATTGACAATCTAATAAACAGTCTCAAGGAATTGGTAATGGAATTGCAAACCAATTATAATCCTAGTAGCAGAAAAGACATAACTAAATTCAAATCAGAACTAAATGAAATTGAGAACAAGAGATTTATATGAAAGAAAAACAAAGCCAAAAGCTGGTTTTTTGAAAAGATAAACAAAATCAACAGCCCTCTTGCTAGATTTACAAGAATTCAAAGGTATAGGACTCTAATAAACTGAATTAGAAATGAAGGAGAGGTCACAACAGACACCATGGAAATACAAAACATTATATTTGATTACTATAAAAGACTTTATGTCCAAAAACTACATAAGGAGGAGGAAATGGACAAATTCTTGGAAACATACAACCTCCCTAAGTTCACCCAGGAGGTAACAGAATTTCTGAATAGACCAATCTCAAGCTCAGAAATTGGAGCAGCAATTAAAAAACCTCCCAAAATTAAAAATGTCCCAGACCAATTGGCTACACTTCAGAGTTTTACCATACATACAAAGAACTCATACCTATAGTACAGAAATTATTCCACAACATTGAGATAGATGGTATTCTTCCTAACTCATTCTATGAAGCCAATATCACCTTGATACCAAAGTCAAGAAAGGACACAACAACAAGAAAACTACAGACCAATAGCCCTCATGAATATAGATGCAAAAATCCTCAACAAAATTTTAGCAAATTGAATTCAGCAGCAAATCAAAAATAATTGATGGTGACAGGTGGGCTTTATTCCAGGGATGCAAGGCTGGTTCAACATATGCAAATTTATAAATGTAATTCACCTCATAAATAAAAGTGAGAACAAAGACCATATGATGATTCTCTGAAGAGATGCATAAAAAGCATTTGACAAAGTCCAGCACACATTTATGATAAAAAGTCTTAACACAATAGGCATAGACAGCTCATATCTTAAAATTGTCAAGGCCATTTATGTCAAACCCACGGCCAATATCACTGAATGGGGAAAAATTCAAACTATTTGCACTTAGAACCGGAACCATACAAGGTTGCCCGCTATCTCTACTTCTATTCTACATAGTGCTGGAAGTCCTTTTTAGAGCAATAAGACAATAGAGTGGTATTAAGGGTATCTAAATGGGAGCAGATGAGATAAAATTCTTGCTCTTTGCCAATGATATGGTATTATATCTAGAAAACCCCAAGGATTCATCCAAGAGACTCCTAGAATTGATAAATGAATTTAGTAAAGTCTCAGGATACAAGATCAATACACACAAATCATAAGCATGCATATGCACCAATAACAGTCAAGCTGAAATTCAAATAAAAAATGCAATACCCTTTACAATAGCTTCAAAAAATAAATATCTAGGAATATATTTAATGAAAGATGTGAGAGACATATACAGGAAGAACTATGAAGCACTAAGAAAATAAATTATAGAAGATGTAGACAACCTTGCTCATTGATTGGTACAATAAATATTGTTAAAATGTCTATACTACCTAAAGTGATCTACAGAATTAATACAATCCCTATCAAAATACCATCATCATTTTTTTACAGATCTAGAAAAAATAATTCTATGCTTTATATGGAACCAGAGAAGACCTTGTATAGCCAAAGCAATCTTAAGTAAAAGGAACAAACTGGGAAGTATCAGTCTATCAGACATCAAGCTGTACTGCAAGGCTATCATAACAAAAACAACGTGCCACAGCACAGGAACCGAGATATAGACCTTTGGAACAGGACTGAGAATCCAGAGATGAAACCATCTGTATATGGTAATCTAATCTTTGACAAAGCAGACAAAATATACACTGGGGAAAAGAATCTCTTTTCGATAAATGGTGCTCAGAAAACTGGATAGCTACATGCAGAAGATTGAAACTGGTTCCCCACCTCTCACCTCTCATAAAAGTCAATTCAGATGGATAACAGATTTAAACCTAAGGCATGAAACGTTAAGAATTCTAGAAGAAGATGTTGGGATGACCCTTTCAGACATCAGCCTAGCCAAAGAATTTTTGAAGGGGACCCCTAAAGAAATCATCACAGCAAGTAAAATCAACAAATGGGATTTGATCAAATTAAAAAATTTTGCACAGCCAAGGAAACTATCATTAGAGTGAATGAACAGCCTACAGAATGGGAGAAAATATTTTCTCTCTACACATCCAATAAAGGGCTGATAACAAGAATCTATCTAGAACTTAAAAAAAATCCACAATAAAAAATCAAACAACCCCATCAATAAATGGACAAAGGAAATGAACAGAAAGTTTTCAAAAGAAGACAGAATAATGGCCAGAAAATACATAAAAAATACTCAACATCTCTAATCATTAGATAAATATAAATGAAAACCACAATGAGATATGACCTAAACCCAGTTATATTGGCCTCTATCAAAAAATTCCAAAACAACAAATGCTGGCAAGGATGTGGAGAGACAGCAACACTCTTGCTCTGCTGGTGGGACTATAATTTAGTGCAACCACTGTAGAAAAAAATTTGGGAGGCGGCCCAGAAGATGGCGGATGAGAAACACCGCCAGACACAGTGTCTCTGCAGAAAAAAACAGATTCTAGCAGAAATTAGAAGAAAGAAGCAAGAAGACAAGCCTACATCGGATGAGGGTCGGAAGGAGGAATACCTGAGACCACGGGAGACTCCGCGGGAGGAGGTCACGGAGGAGAACTGGAAGCTGGGACCCCCGGAGAAGCCTGGAGACCAGCGGGAAGGGTAGGTGGATCTGCCATTTCCCCTCCCCTGCATCCCGGACTGCTAGTGGGCTCTCGAGCAAGTGGAGAGACCTGAGGACACCACCCCAGCGATGACTGCCTCCAGTTAGCAGAACAAGAGCTGATAACAGGACACAAAAACAACAGCGTAGCCTGTTCCTCCAAGCAAGTGCCACCTACTGACAGGGAGAGCATCCTGCACACCCTTTTCACGACACCTACTGACTCATTATACAAGGAGTGGTCGAATTGCACCCACAGACACCATCTACCGGCTCAGAAACTAAACAAGGTATGTGAATAACCAAACAAAAACCTAAAGAAAAGAAACAACAACTGATCGACATGGGAAGAAATCAGTGAAGGAACTCAGGAAATATGAAGAACCAATCGGAAAACACACCCCCAAAGAGGAGCCCCAGTCCCCTAGAAATGGACACCAACCAAAATCAGGCAACCAAAATGACAGAAGAGGAATTTCGTATGTGGATCATAAGAACACTCACTGACCTACAAGAACAACTCAATAACCAACACAAAAAAACCACGAAAAGCATCCAGGATCTAGAAAAAAAGTTCACTAAAGAAATAGACACAATGAAGAAAAGTTTAACCGAAATCTTGGAAATGAAGAATCAATTCAGGGAACTACAAAATACAGTGGAAAGTCTCAAGAACAGGGTAGATCAAACAGAAGAAAGAATCTCAGAGATTGAAGATAACACCCTCCAATTAAATAAACCACCCACAGAAACAGAGCAGAGAAACAAGAGAAAAGAGCAAAGCCTACAAGAGCTGTGGGATTATGTGAAGAAACCTAATGTGAGGGTCATAGGGTTGCCAGAAGGGGAAGAAGACAACACTCACGGGTTGGACAAGCTATTTGAAGATATAATAGAGGAAAATTGCCCAGGCCTTGCTCATAATCTCAATATACAAGTTCAAGAAGCTAAGAGGACCACTGGGAGATTCTATGCAAATAGGAAGACGTCACGACATGCAGTCATAAGACTGACCAAAATATCAACTAAAGAGGCCCTTCTAAGAGCTATAAGACGAAAGAAGCAAGTAACTTACAAGGGAAAGCCAATTCGAATAACATCAGACTTCTCTAATGAGACTTTACAAGCAAGGAGAGACTGGGTCCCCATTCTCACTCTTCTGAAACAAAACAATGCCCAGCCTAGAATCTTATTCCCAGCAAAACTAAGCTTCGTATATGAAGGAGAAATAAAGACATTCTCACACAAGCAAAGGCTCAGAGAATTCACCAAGACAGGACCAGCCTTACAAGAAGTACTAAAAACAGCATTATGCACGGAACACCATAATAATAAATCACGAATATAAAAACAACCAAAACCCAAAGATTAAAGGCCAGGTACTACAATGGCTCAAGAAGGAAATCATAACAACAACATCCAACCCAACAGAATGAACAGTAATCTACCTCACCTATAAGTTCTCTCAATAAATGTGAATGGCTTAAACTCTCCACTCAAGAGACATAGGCTGGCTGAATGGATAAGAAAATACAGGCCAAGTATATGCTGTCTTCAGGAAACACATCTAACCTGCAAGGATGCATATAGACTAAAAATAAAAGGGTAGAGATTAGTATTCCAAGCAAGTGGAAGCCAAAAGAAGGCTAGCGTGGCAGTTCTAATTTCGGACGATTTAGTTTTTAAACCAACAGAAGTAGTGAAAGACAAAGAGGGTCATTATATAATGGTGAATGGCACAGTTCAACAAGAAGAGATAAAAATTTTAAATATATATGCACCCAACTTAGGTGAACCCAGATTCCAAAAGCAAACCTTACTGGAGCTAAGCAAATGAATTAATAGCAACTCCATAATCACAGGAGATTTAAACACTTCACTGATGGCACAAGAAAGATCCTCCAATCAGAAAATTAACAAAAAAATAATGGACTTAAACAAAACTCTAGAACAATTGGGTCTGACTGACATTTACAGGACATTCTACCCAAAATCCACTGAATATACGTTCTTCTCATCACCACACGAGATATTCTCTAAGATTGACCATATCCTAGGACAGAAAGTAAACCTCAAGAAATTTAAAAAAATAGAAATCATACCATGTATCTTCTCAGATCACAATGGAATAAAAGTAGAAATCAACCGTAACAGAAACTCACATTTCTACACAAAAACATGGAACTTAAACAGCCTCCTACTAAATGATTACTTCATAAATGGAAAAATCAAGATGGAAATTAAAAAATTCTATGATGAAAATGACAATGGAGAAACAAGTTATCAAATCCTTTGGGACACAGCTAAAGCAGTTCTGAGATGAAAGTTTATCTCCATAAATGCCTATAACCAAAAGTCAAAAAGATCACAAATAGACAATCTAATGAAATGACTCAAAGAGCTGGAAAAAGAAGAACAGACCAGCCCCAAACCCAGAAGAAGAAGTGAAATCAACAAGATCAAATCAGAACTAAATGAAATTGAAAAAAAGGAAGGTATTCAGGAGATTAATAAAACAAAAAGTTGGTTCTTTGAAAAAAATAACAAAATTGATACACCACTGGCTAAGCTAACGAAAAGAAGAAAAGAGAAATCTCTAATAAGCTCTATCAGGAACAAAAAAGGAGATATCACAACTGATCACAAAGAGATGCAAGATATAATTTATGAGTACTACAAAAATCTTTATTCACACAAATTGGAAGATGTGGTGGAAATGGACAAATTTCTAGAAACACACAGCCTCCCTAGCCTCAATCAGGAAGAAATAGATTCCCTGAACTGACCAATCTCAACAGCTGAAATAGAAACAGCAATTAAAAATCTCCCTAAAAAGAAAAGTCCCGGTCCAGATGGCTTCACACCCGAATTTTACCACACTTACAAACAAGAACTAGTACCTATCTTGCAGAAACTATTCCACAACATCGAGAAGAACGGAAACCTCCCCGACACCTTTTATGAAGCGAATATTACTCTAATACTTAAACCAGGAAAGGATGCAACAAAAAAAGAAAACTACAGACCAATATCCCTAATGAATATAAATGCAAAAATTTTCAACAAAATCTTAGCTAACCGAATCCAGACGCTTATCATAAAAATAATCCATCACAACCAAGTGGGCCTCATCCCAGGGATGCAGGGATGGTTCAACATACGTAAATCTATAAATGCAATTCACCACATAAACAGAAGCAAAAACAAAGACCACATGATTCTTTCAATAGATGCAGAAAAAGCTTTTGACAAAATTCAACACCCTTTCATGATACGAACACTTAAGAAAATAGGCATAGAATGGACATACCTAAAAATGATACAAGCCATATATGACAGACCCATAGCCAACATCATACTGAATGGGGAAAAA
>VSMD01097580.1:0-12720 GCA_008750895.1 Mirza zaza
ACACACACACACACACACACACACACGCACACACACACACTTTTTCTGCTCCAGAATTCAATCCAGAATCATGCATTACATTTAGTTGTTAATGTCTTTTTAGATTCTTTTCATCTGGAACAGTACCTCAAACTTTCTCCATCTTTGGTGATCCTGGTATTTTTGAAGAGTACAGACTGGTCCTTTTGTGTGATGTCTCTCAGTCCAGATATGTTTGGTATTTCTTCATGAGCAAATTCAGGTTTTGCCATTTCTGGCACAGTTAGCACAGAGAGATTTGAGATTATTTGGTCTTCTCAACACATCATGTCAGGGGACACATGATGTCAATTTGTCCCATCTGGGTGAGGCTGACATTGACCACTGGGCTAAGGTGATGTCTGTCAAGTTTTGCTGCCCTCAGTAGATAATAATCATCTTGTAGACAGATACTTGCAGGCTATGTAAATATCCCGTTTCCCATCAGACTTTCACCCCCTAGTCTTATCTCCATTGATAAATCTTACCTGCGTTCATTGTAACTGTGACAGCTGTCAAATGGCGAGATGCCCTGTATTAGTTTCCTGTTGCTGCCATAACAAAATAGCACACACTTAGTGGCCTGAAACAACGCAGACTTCTTATATTTCTGTAGATCAGAAATTCAAAGCTATTAATAGTTTCATTGGGCTAAAATCAAGGTTTCAGCAAGGCTGTGTTCCTTTCAGAGGCTTTAGGGGAGGATCCATTTCCTTGTCTTTTCTGGTTCTAGAGACAGCCCACATTCCTTGGCTTGTGGCTGCATCACTCTGACCTCTGATTCTGTCACTATATAGACTTCCCTCACTCTGACGCTCCTACCTCCCTCTTAGGAGGACTTTTGTAATTACAGTGGGCCTGCCCATATAATCCAGGATCATCTCCCGGATTAGTAGCTGGGACTACAGGCACGCTCCACCATGCCCGGCTAATTTTTTCTATTTTTAGTCGTTTGGCTAATTTCTTTCTATTTATAGTAGAGATGGGATCTCACTCTTGCTCAGGTTGGTCTCCAACTCCTGAGCTCAAGCAATCCTCCCGCCTCGGCCTTCCAGAGAGCTAGGATTGCAGGCGTGAGCCACTGTGCCTGGCCGGGGGAGCTTTATTTCTTTCTTATTAAGGATTGCAGCCTGCAGGCTGGCCATCTTGCAGGCTGGGAAGCATAGTCTTAGATAGAAGCCAAGAGCATGTACTTTGAGGGAAAGGCAATGGGAACAGGAATTTGCACTGAGCAGGGTGGCCAAATATACATATTTAATAAGCTATAGGAGGAGTCATGGATATCTATGAAAGAAGAAACATGCACATGAACAATTGAGCTTCATGCTGCTTCATGGGATCCGTGGTCAGAAAATGGTGACCTTAGCATGATCTGTGGTTGGAGTTTTTGGCCCTCTGACATAGAAAGGTGAAGCAGAGGACACGAAAACCCTCTCTGCGGCAGCCTCCGCAGAACCACTCCATGGCTGATGTTCTCTTACCCAGAAGGAATGCTGGTCAGTTGTCATATCGAACCTGCAAAAAGGGAGGAACATCATGAGACTGGTTTCTGTTTAGCTCTTAGGGAAGCAAAGCTGATGGCAGTTAGTGAGGGCAGGGGTATAATGCAGTGTGTCTGACCTCCCGTTCCATCGTGGCTGGAAGCTCAGTTTTAAGGTTTCTCCAGGGTCACCTTGGCCAAGAGGGGGTCCATCCAGTTGGCAGTGGGGGCTGGGGCTTAGGATTTTATTTTAGTTCATGCATGGAAGGTAACATATTCACAGGTTTCAGAGAGTAGGAGGTGGACATCTTTTGGAGGGGGCATTATTCTGCCTACCACATACAGTATTTTATTAAAAGAGTGCTCACTATGGGCTAAGGCTCACCCACACTCTGCAAGCTTTGACGTGCACATGCAGGAGTGACGGCCACCAGCCACAGTGGGTGTAAGATGCATCCTGAACTCAGAAATGTTGAAATGTGGACATAGTGCCTGCCTGCGTACTGAGACGCATGGGTCTGCCTCCCATTGATGTCTTGCGTGCTGTGGGTCACTCAGCCTTCAGCGGTGTGTCCGAGCACCTCCGGGCATCAGCAATTGCACCATATGTTGGGCGTGCAGAGATGAGATTCAAAGTTCCTGTCCTTGGGGGGGGATCTGTATTCCAGTGGTAGAGACAGAGGAAAAATTCAAAGTGGAAGTGATTTAGCAAAGGGAAAAAGAAGTAGGAGGCATGACAACTAAATCTCTTTATTGGGCGGGGGTGAGGGATTGCCCAGCTGGGAGGGGCTCTGCAAATGTCCATCGAGGCAGGTGGGCAGGGTCAGAGTAGCCGCAGAGAGGCCAGGTTCAAACCCCACAGTCTGGCTGCAGAGCTCCAAGCTTAACCACTACCAAGGGGCCACCCTGCTTGGTGGAGCCTATGTGGTTCCTTCTACCCTGAGAGCATTCTGCGATTCTGCCCCGTCTTGCTAAAAACAGTTCACAATAATTACTAATGAATGACAGTAGCAACACTCCCAGTAGGCTAATCCAACATCGATCATTCTGCTGCCTGTAGTGACCTCTGCTAATCCTGGACATCTCCTGACCTGTAGTTTATTTTGTGTGTTTGTCTCTGCGCGTGTGTTTATTTGCGATGCTGACATCATCATTAACAACCATTCACCAACCTTGCTCCGTGCCCGGCACAGTGACAGGGCTGGGGCAAGGCACAGTCCCAGCCCTTGATGAGCCTTCGGTCCAATAAACTCTTCTCCCTTTGCGGCCTTGGGAGCCACGTTGACCCACTTCCAATGCGGCCTCTACCCTGACCTACCTGAGCCTCGGCTTCCTCTACCTTAAAATGGGTCACGGCACCTCACCTTGTGGCTCGAGGTGAGGACTGAATGAGAGAAGTCTGGGAAGGGCCCTCCGAGTGCCCCGCAGGGAGCTTTCCCTGCTCGCGCCCTTTGGTGCCCCGTCCTGGCTGCCTTTTCCCTGCGGAGTGCAGGAACCTTCCCGATGGTTGCTCTGGGATTAGCTTTCTTCAGGCTGGGCCTCGCTGTCGGGTTCCTCATCAGATTTTTAGAGGCCGTCTCTCACACTGCAATGCGGTTGTCACCAGCCTCCTTCTCGGGGTCCTTCCCAGCCCGTCCCACTGCCCTTCCCGACACGACGGAACAGACAGGCCCTGGGAAGCAGGTCAGAACGAGTGGCTCTGTCATATGTTATAAAACATGCAGTCAGTCCATCAGAGAGAGACACCCACACAGCAGAAATGCACATGACCCCGCACTCCAGGCCTCGCCAGGGTGTAACTGCAAAATAAGGTCCGACTGCGTTTCCCTGCCACTTCTCATGGATGAGCCCTGGTCTCCTAGCACCCCCAGCACCATGCCTGCAGTGCCCTGCCTCATGGGCCTGCAACAGGACCCCATCTTCTCCGTCCCTGTCACCCTCACCTGCTGCCACCAGTGGCTCTCGGGGGAGTCCCTCTCTGCCGGGCGGCTGCCTTTCCAGCCGAGCTCCTCTGACACCTGCATGGGCTCCAGAATGGAAATGGCTCTTCCAAGGTTGGGGCAGGACAGGAAGCCCCACAGCTCAGTAGGACCCGCCTGGTGTCTTAAATAGGACTTTCAATAGGACAATATGGAAGATCGGAGCTATCGGTGATAAAGCAGAGTATTAGAACTGCTAAGAATAGAAAGTCTGTTCTTAGAGGTCACAGGCTCGGATCTGCCCTCAGGGTCTGCCAAAGGGCTGACTCCCTGCCTGGCCCTTGGCAGTTTCTCCATGGTGAAGGCAGCTCCTTTTCCAACACTGGGTTCTGGCATCTCTAGCGGCCCACCGGGGGGCCCTAGAGTCGTCTCCCTCCCAATCCAGAGCCCCCTCATTAGCTCCCTAGGAATATCCACTTCCTTCAGGGAATATCCCATCCCCACCTCCAGGATGGGGCTTTTCTCTGTAGCCCCAGGAGCCTCCTTGGATTTCCCAATTTGGTCAACATCGATTTCATGCAGAGGTTGATTTAAATACAGATTTAGCAGAAAATAGTTTCCCCGTCATTGTAGGGCTATAGTTCTGAATATGCACCTGCTTTAGATACTGACCAGAACCATCTTCTCCCTCAGAAGCAGCTGCTGTTTCCCTTCAGATGCTCCCAAGAACAGTGGGTACAGCTCGCCTTAGGCCGAAGCCAAGAGGCTGACCGTGGGGCATCCCTCCCAGAGCAGAGACTGTCTGCCCAAAGGCAAGGCCAGCTCCGGTCTAGAATGCACATGCTGTTTCCGAGTTTGGAAAGGATAGCGTGGCCTGTTATAAAAATTCTTTTAAAGGCCCAGTTCCTCTAAACACCCCATTATAATACATCTGTGGGTGACTGGTGTGTATTCGGCACTTGCAGGCACATGTGGGAATGATACTGCCAAGAGGTCTGATTATTCGTCTTGGCATGGCACCTTGCACGGGGCCCTCACTTAGCCCTCCCAGCACCCCCATGGCTCCCGTCACGTCACCACCCCATTTCACAGGCCGCACGCCGACTGGGTTGTGGGCCCCTCCAACTCAGACTCACAGGCTGCTTCCCTCCTCCTGGACACCTCTCATCTCCTAGCCCTGGGGAGTTTTCCAGTCCATTCTTACTATGGGGAGGGGTGAGAAAAGGTAAGGTGGGAATATATTATGTTTACTGCCCCCAAATTTCAATGGCTGCGTGCCAGACTCCAGGCAGTACGTTTAGGGTGTCAGAGCAAACAGAACGTGTCCTGCCCTTGCTGGGCCCAGAGCGGGAAGTCGGATGGTGGGGGTGAGGGGAGGGCCCCAAGGGGGCATGGTCGGGGGTGAGGTGGTGTGGTGGGGTGGGAGGTGACCAGCCTAAACAAAGACACGGGGGCCGAGTGCGTAACGGAGGTGTCAGCCAAGGACAGAGAGGACCCTGAAGTTCATCAGCTGAGAGTCCGCTGGTGCTTTGCAGTGGAAATCCGCTTTCACGAACGACACTTCGCAATGGTGCGAGGAGGTGACAGTGGTCACAGAGGCCAAGACCCCCTGCACAAACGTTGGTCTTCAAAGTCGAGTGAAGCCCCGGACTGAGAGTGACCACATCTGCCACCCCAGTTCTTTAGCAGGCATCCGGGAGGGGGGGTGCACGTGTCCGTCTTCTCTGCGGCCCTCAGCTAAGGTCGTTGGGACTTGGAGGCCAGTCCCATTAGCATTCCTCCCGGAACCTGCCGCAGGGACGCCGGCCGCAGGCGTTTAAAAATCTGTGGGTGCGAGGATTGCTGGCGGTTCTCCCAAGGCAATCTAAATGTTGGTAGATTGAAATCCGCAGTTTACTCTTGTCTGCTAACAAGAGGGCTAAATCGCCTCTGAGAAACCAATTATGGTTCTGTAATAGCATCCGAGGGACTGACCCCCAAGTGGAAGAAACCCACAGGCAGCCTAAGAGAGTTTGGCACCTGATCCATTCCCCCGGGTCACTGAGCAAACATCGGTGGGGCGCCCCCACCAGCTTCCAGACAGGCTGCTGAATAAGCCCAAAAGGGCTGGTTTGTTGAACCCTTGGAAGTCGGGCCGTAGGATCAGAAATGGCTTTGATTTCTCTCCAAACACTCCTGTTGACCACACCCACTTGGACCTCCTTGTTCCTCTCCCAGCGGCCCCTGCGAATGCCATGGCTCTCCAAGCACTTTTGTTACTATCAAGTCCAGCCTGGTCCAATTTAAAATCTCACTGTCACGCGCAGTCACTGCTTGCTCAGGCCCGAGACGCTGTGAGTGGAGCGGGGCCCAGTCTGCTCCATAAGCTCTGAAGGAAATCTGGGGTGCCCTGGACCTCCAGAACGAGCACCCGTCTTGGAGGAGGAAGCCCAGCCCTGGAACTTATCAGCTGTGTCGCTTTGTTGAAACAACGCAGCCTCTCGGATCCTCCTCTGTAAAGGGGGACAGTGTTACATGCTCTGTCCACACCCTAGAATCGTGGGGAGGTTGCAAACGGGCTTTAAAGCCTGTTGACGTTGCGTGTCAGTCGTTAGCATCCCTGCCCCTCACTTCGATGCTCGCTCTGTTCCCTCTTCTCCCAGGGCCTGTCTCCTCACGGACGAGCCCCCCGGCCTGTGTGCCCTCCCCACTTTTAAATTATTTTAAAAGCAAAATCATAGGTAGTCAAAATCCATTGGTGCTTAATTATTGCATCTTACTATTCCCTATGCTCTTGAGGTTATTGACGTTGATTGTGATCGTATCTGTATGGTGGAAATACTGCCCTGCGCGGCCGCACGCTACTGCACGCGGCCGCACGCTACTGCACGCATCTCCTCCCAGCTCTGTGTTTCGTTGTTGTAATGTTAGTTGGCAGCTTGAAATCAAGTATGGTGGGAGCATTTATTTATTCACAAAAATTGGTGAACACTACAAATCAGGGCCCTTCCCTCCTCCCTACCCTGGGAGAGCTGGTCGTTAAACACTTACTAGCACCACTGTGTACAAGGATTTGTTGGAAGGAAGAAATATAGTGTATCTCCCTAGGCTTCCTATAAAAATGTTAAAAAGGAAACATATTGCTATTAATTAGATGTATCTAATTAATTATTGGTAGTAATTAGATGGAATCTAATCACTACTCAGAAACATGAAAACAACGAAAGATTTAAAGAAATATTAGCATATAGGGAGTATCTTGTGCCTTTTTATGACTTTGAACATGACTGATGTCTTCTTAAACTCTTTCCAGGCTTCTCTCTGCTGAGTAAACTAACCTAATCTAAACCTGGTGTTCTCAAGTATTTTTGTGCCAGGGACCCCCACAGTGATCTGGTGAAGCCTATGGGCTTTTCTCAGAATCAAGGTTTACATGCATAATATGAAATGCATTGAAGTTAAAAGGAAAGCAATTATATCAAAATATAAAACTATATGACATAGTTACTAATATATGTGCTTCTTATTAACACATTAAATAACCAGATCTTGCAGTGGAATCTGATAACTACCATCACTTCAAACAGATCAGTGTCTATGATATTTTGAGATATCTGTAACAGCTGTAATATAAGAAAACATCTGTGATTTCTACTTGTGACAAATTCACAGTAATTGAAAATACTACTTTAGTTTCTTGCCTATAGTCTTCATTGAAGTATTTTGCTACATTTCAATGACAGAGTAGGGAAAATGAACATGTAACTTTTTTCCCATTCAAGTTCAAGGCCACCCTGAAGTCTGTCCATGCACCCTCTAGGGTCCAACGATGCCAGGTTAAAACCTTGCATCTGAACCTCTGCTCAGACGTTTTCCCAAGTGTAGGTGAAATTTTGAGCAATTTGGCACCAAAAGCCAATGCCCCTTTGGTAAGCGGAAGCATTAGCTGGGCTCGTTTCTGAAAGCCCTGCTCCCAGCTGATAGCGCTCAGGAATGCTGGACAGTCCGTGGAAGGGTCTTCTTCTCTGTAAGGCCACAGCAGCAGTCTGTGCGAGACACGGCAGGGGCTGCTCCATGGCTGGGGTCTCTTGCTCACCTGTGCCTTCCCATGATCATGGCCACGGTCTGGCATTTACAGTGTGAGGATATCATCAAGTTTATGGAAGCGTGAGGATATCCCAGAGGGCCACTTCTAGAAGTGCTCCCTTAGAGTATGACAATGCTGGTGAGGACACACAGAGTGGGGGAGGAGGCCTCAGGTCCCCTGGGCACAAGGACTGCGCACTTACCGACATGCACAGGTGTCTACCTTTTCTCTCCAAAGCCAAAAGCATTCATGGAGACACTTTCTGCCAGCATTGTTCATTGCCAAAGGAGAGAGTGCTGCTCTGTAGGACACCCTGCTCCGTCATGACAAGCTTTGATTGTTAAAGAGTTCATCCCAGGTCTGAGCTGACATCTGCCTTTGAGAAAGTTCTCTCTCTGTCCTTTGGTCCTGATTCTGCCTCCTGGAACCACGTAGAACAGATCTAATCTCTGTCCACACGAAGCTCCCTTAAATCAGCCCAGTCAGCTTGTGCCTCCCGACCAAGCTGTTTCTCACCTTGCACTGATACAGAGTTGAGGTTGTGTCAGGTCTTTAAAATGATCTTTTCAAGTATATGTTTCAGCCAATATTTATCAGTTACTTAAAGTACCAGGAATGCAATGGTAGAAAGACCACAGGCAGGCTCTGGAATTAGACACTGCTGCAAATACCTGGAGGGCTTACCCTGGGGCTGGCTCCGTGCCAGGTGCTGGGAATGAAAGAATGAACAGCAGGCTTTTGGGCTGACCCTGTCAGGAAGCACCTTGAGGCCTGATGAGAAAGGAGCAGCTGCTTTTGTTGGCTGGGTTTACGGCAGGGCCAGTTTAACCTAACTTCCCCATTAGACATGCGCTGAAAACCGAGAGCCCATCACCTGGCTATTTGCACGGAGCTGGCGATTAAGCCAGCTCCCCTTTTGCAGAGCAAGTGTGTAATTTCAAACTCCGTGGAAGAAGCAAGACTCAATGCTAAGTGTAAGCTATCCAGTTCAATCCAGTGAATACGTGTTGACACCTGCTAAGCAGCAGGATGGGAGTCCATCCCTAGGGACCCCACCTTTCATTCATTCACACACGTGAGGTTAGGACCCAGTCGAGAAAAACACGGTTGAGTCTAATTCCAGGCCAAATGGGAGCATTGGCTGGAGAGGCATATCAATATGCTCTGGCGCGGGGCTGAGAAAGGGCGCTGGTCCCTGACGCTGGGAGAATCAAAAAACCTCCTGGAGGAGGTGGCATCGGGGGAAGGCCGGGAACCGCTTGGACAGGCAGAGATGGGGGTGAAGAAGGCCCTCCAGGAAATAGAACCACCACATAGCTGACACTGTCGATTTTATTTGCACAGCAGAATTCCCCTATCTTTTAACATCGACATCGGACATTGATTTAGGACTTATTCAGAAGACATCCTTTGAGCAGATGCAGTGTACCCTGTGCGGGGATAGCTGCTGGGGACACAGCGAGCCCTCCTGCCAGGCTGTACGTTCATGGTCCAGTGGAGGGGACACAAGGAAAAGAATTCTCAGGCGGGGAGGGAAACGCCGCAGCTCACGCCGTCTGACTGCGTGTCATCTCGACGCCCCTGCCTGCTCTGTCTGGGGCCAGGCCCTCCACACATGCCCACACCAGGGGTCCTCAAACTATGGCACTCGGGCCACATGTGGCCCACCGAGTACGGCCGCTGGGTGTTTTGGCCGCCGCTGCCCATCCTGCTTAGCAGCCGACTCGTCCTGGGCCCATAGTGTGTGTGTGTGGAATGTGCGCTGCACTCTCCAACGGTCTGAGGGACAGTGCACTGGCCCCCTGTTTAAAAAGTTTGAGGACCCCTGCTCCGGACCCTGCCCCTTGGACTTTCTCAGGGACTTCTCTCCTGCAGCTCTTTCATGTCTCCCTGGATAATTAACGTCTCCATTGCAGCTTGTCCAGCCCGTCAGGTTGGAACCTGCTTGGGATTAGAAAAGAACAAAGGAATCCTCCTGTGATGCCACCTCCCGCTTCAGCCGCTGTCTCGTTTCCCTGCTCAAGCCCTCTGCCGTGGCCACCCGAGGCGTCCCATCCTGAGCCAGTTCCATCTGTCTCCGGTCACCACTGTTCCCCCGAGCCCGTGCCGGACAAGGACAACAGTGACCTCCGTGCTGCCAAACGCAACGCTGATTTCTCTGTCTCCGCAACGTTCCTGTCTCCACGACGTTCCTGTCTCTGCAGCGTTGGGCACAGTCAGTCGAGCACGGCCTCGATTCTTGGATTCCTTCTGCCCGCGGCTCCCGCTGGTTCCTGGCTCCCCCTGCCTGCCTGTGGGACCCTTTCGTCCCCTCGAGTGGCTCCCTGCTCGACTTCCAGTGGCGGAGTCCCCGGAGCTCGGTCCGCTCTTTCCTGCCCTGGGCCTTTGCCAATCGGTCCTTCGGGCTGGGCTCTGACACTTTTCTGTGCTTGTTTGCCTGTTGGGACACCTGTCCGTCTCCATGGGAACATGGTTTCCAGGAGAACTCCGAGCTCACCAGCATGGTCACAACTAAATTCCCAGCATCCTGGACAGCCCCCAGCCCCTGGCGGACAGTCGGTGAGTTTGCGTTGGATGCATAAATGACGGCGCCCGGAGGCCCTTGTGACACATCTCTGGACGTCTGTGCGTGGGTCACCTGCAAACCCGGCTGCAGCAGTCTCCTGCCTGTGGCCGGGCCTTTGGGTCCGCTCCCTCCACGCCGATTCTGGGCGTGGCTGAAGGGACAATAGAAAACGAGACTGGGGAACCTTTAGTTGCGGTGTTTGCTGAGTGAGCCACGAGACCATGCAGAGCTGACCTGCACCATGGGAGGCGGAGAGGCCACGTGGCGGGGGACCACGGCCAGCGCTGGACAGCGGCCAGCCATGGAGTGAGGTCCCCCGGATTAGTCGGGGTCTCCCAAAGAGCCGAAGCCGGGACAGAATTGAACGTGTGCGAGGATTTCGTTAGGGGACATGCCTGGGTGGGAGGACACGGGGGAGCAGACAAGGGCTGCTGAGCACCGCGGGCTGCCCCCCAGGGAGGGGAGAGAAGAAGACGGGGAGGGAGTTTTCCAGGCTGCTGCACATACCAAGGACGGCTTGGCAAAGCCACCGGGAAGTCCCCAGGCTGATGATGGCTGTCGGAGGACACCTGCCCCGGTGTCCATGCTGTGGGGACATTGGTCAGCCAGTGGCCCGTGAAAACGTGGCCTCCGTGGGAACACAGTGATGATTTCAGGGCCCAGCAGCTGGGTGCCTGGTGAGTTAAGCTCCCTGTCATTGAGGTCCAAGGCTCTTTCTCCTGGCTGTCTCGCCAGCCTAGGTCATCTAGTCACCAGCCGAGCCTCCAGCTAACTGCAGACATAGGAGAAAGGTCAGCCACGCCACCAAGGCCAGAGGAACTGCCCGGCCAACTCACAGAATCGTGAGCTAAACGCAATGCTTGAGCCATTAAGTTTTGGGATGGTGTGTTTCATAGCACAGGCTAACCGACAACGCCTCTTTGATGATTTCCTAAGGATAGATGCCAGGGGAAAGAGGGAGGATTACTGCATGTTTAGAAATCATTTCACTTTTCAGAAAGGCCGTATGCATTTATCCCCACTGGCAATATGTTGGACTGCTCGTTTCCCTGCAGCCTCACCAGCACTGGGTATTATCACTCTAAAAGGTGTTTGTCAACTCGATACGTGAAAAATTATGCATCGTTGTGGTTCACTTTGGGTTTCTTTGACTATTGCAGAGATTGATCCTTTTTAAAATATTTTTTTGGTCATTGATGCAGTGTCCCTTCTTATCCTTTTTAACACCAAAGTTAGAGGAATAATTCCTGCCTCGTGGCCCTCCTTTGGGGAGGAGCAGCAGCCTGGAAGGACGGCTCCTCGGTGTCGTCGGCGGCGCTCAAGACAGTCCCTTCATTTCCCTGGCAATTATCGGCCGATTATCTCCCTAAGGCGCTCTTGGTTCGCCCCGTGGCTGGAGGGCTGCCTAATGACACTTTTACGGCCGGATGCCACTCCGGTTCATTAAGTCCCAGTGACGGCCGTGCGTTGTCCTGTCTGCCGACAGTGGGGCTGCCCCGCTAATCGGCCAGGAGGGGGAAGCGTGGTGAGGCGGCTGTGGCCGAGGAGCGAGCCCGTGAGGCCAGGGATCGTGTGGCTCCCCCACCACTGCCGAGAGAAGGGACACGCTGCCAGTGCGCTGGCCGGAGCCGCCTGTGGGCAGCGAGCGCTCGGCACGCGGCCACTCGGCAGGGAGATGGCTGTGAGTGCAAGACACACACTGGGCTTCAAAGGCCTTAGTACAAAAACAAGCATGATATCCTATTCGTTTCTTAAACATATTGATTACGTGTTAGAATGATAATACTTGGGAATATTGAGTTAAATAAAACATAGTATTAAAAGGAGCTTCTCCTGCATCCTTTTCCTTTTTTTTAAATGTGGGTACTAGAAAAATTTATTTTTAAATATTTATTTATTATAAATCATAATAATTTATAATAATTATAAATAATTAGAAAAATATAATTTCTAATAGAATATTCTATTTCTAGAATAACTAGAAAAATCTATTTTTAAATATGTATTTATCATAAATCATAATAATTTATAATAACTATAGGCTGGAGTGCAGTGGCTCGATCATAGCTCACTGCAGCCTTGAACTCCTGGGCTCAGGAGATCCTCCTGCCTCAGCCTCCTGAGTAGCGGGGACCGCAGGTGCCACCACACCCAGCTAGAGAAATTTAAATGGCGTGTGTGGCGTGTATTGTATTTCAGTCGGGTGGTGCATTCCAGCCCTGCCCCATGGCGGGTCCCGCGGGCCAGGCGCTTCACCTTCTGGAGCTCAGGCTGCTCGTCCGTAAACGGGGGCGCTGGCAGGCGGCACTCCCCAGACTTCGGGGGAATCAAGTTCTTCCCTCATCTCACCACCATGGAGGAGTCTCGGTCAGGTTAGGGAGGACACACGGGGGACCCCGTGGCAGGGAGTGCAGGTGAGGACCTGGCGTGGCTCGTGGACCCGCGCCAGCTCCTGCACCTCCCCGACCTGCTCCGTCGGTGGGTGCTCCTGTTTGTGCAGGTGCCTCCTCATCTGGGCCTTGCCCCTCTCGCTCCCTTGGCTGGCGTGGAAAAGGGTCTTGGGACACGCAGCACACACACACACCACATACACACCACACACACACACACACCACACACACACCACACACACACACCACACACACACACACACACCACACACACACACACC
>VSMD01097585.1:0-24839 GCA_008750895.1 Mirza zaza
GTCTGTCATATATGGCTTGTATCATTTTTAGCTATGTCCCTTCTATGCCTATTTTCTTAAGTGTTCGTATCATGAAAAGGTGTTGAATTTTGTCAAAAGCTTTTTCTGCATCTATTGAAAGAATCATGTGGTCTTTGTTTTTGCTTCTGTTTATGTGGTGAATTGCATTTATAGATTTACGTATGTTGAACCATCCCTGCATCCCTGGGATGAAGCCCACTTGGTCGTGATGGATTATTTTTTTGATAAGCGTCTGGATTCGGTTAGCTAAGATTTTGTTGAAAATTTTTGCATCTATATTCATTAGGGATATTGGTCTGTAGTTTTCTTTTTTTGTTGTACCCTTTCCAGGTTTTGGTATCAGAGTAATATTCGCCTCATAAAAGGTGTCGGGGAGACTTCCATTCTTCTCGATGTTGTGGAATAGTTTCTGCAAGATAGGTACTAGTTCTTCTTCGTAAGTGTGGTAAAATTCGGGTGTGATGTCATCTGGACCCCGACTTTTCTTTCTAGGGAGATTTTTAATTGCTGTTTCTATTTCAGCTGTTGAGATCGGTCTGTTCAGAGAATCTATTTCTTCCTGATTGAGCCTAGGGAGGCTGTGTGTTTCTAGAAATTTGTCCATTTCCTCCACATTTTCCAATTTGTGTGAATAAAGATTTTTGTAGTACTCATAAATTATATCTTGTATCTCTTTGGGATCAGTTGTGATATCTCCTTTTTTGTTCCTGATGGAGTTTATTAGAGATTTCTCTTTTCTGCTTTTCGTTAGCTTAGCCAGTGGTGTGTCGATCTTGTTAATTTTTTCAAAGAACCAACTTTTTGTTTTATTAATCTCCTGAATAGCGTCCCTGTTTTCAATTTCGTTTAGTCCTGATATGATCTTGTTAATTTCACTTCTTCTACTGTGTTTGAGATTGGTCTGTTCTTCTTTTTCCAGCTCTTTGAGTCTTTCATTAGATTGTCTATTTGTGATCATTTTGACTTTTGGTTATAGGCATTTATGGAGATAAACTTTCCTCTCAGAACTGCTTTAGCTGTGTCCCAGAGGATTTGATAACTTGTCTCTCCATTGTCATTTTCTTCATAGAATTTTTTTATTTCCATCTTTATTTCTTCATTTATGAAGTAATCATTTAGTAGGAGGTTGTTTAATTTCCATGTTTTTGTGTAGAAATGAGAGTTTCTGTTATGGTTGATTTCTACTTTTATTCCACTGTGATCTGAGAGAATACATGGTATGATTTCTATTTTTTTAAATTTCTTGAGGCTTACTTTGTGTCCTAGGATATCGTCAATCTTAAAGAATGTCCCGTGTGCTGATGAGAAGAACGTATATTCAGTGGATTTTGGGTGAATGTTTTGTAAATATTAGTCAGACCCAATTGTTCTAGAGTTTTGTTTAAGTCCATTATTTCTTTATTAATTTTCTGTTTGGAGGATCTGTCTTGTGGCGTCAGTGGGTTGTTGAAATCTCCGGTGATTATAGAGTTGATATTAATCCATTTGCTTAGCTCCAGTAAGGTTTGCTTTATGAATCTGGGTGCACCTAAGTTGGGTGCATATATATTTAAAATTGTTATCTCTTCTTGTTGAACTGTGCCCTTCACCATTATATAATGACCCTCTTTGTCTTTCACTACTTTTGTTGGTTTAAAAACTATATCGTCTGAAATTAGAACTGCCATACCAGCCTTCTTTGGCTTCCACTTGCTTGGAATACTGATCTCCACCCTTTTATTTTTAGTCTATATGCATCCTTGCAGGTTAGGTGTGTTTCCTGAAGACAGCATATACTTGGCCTGTATTTTCTTAGCCATTCAGGCAGCCTATGTCTCTTGAGTGGAGAGTTTAAGCCATTCACATTTATTGAGAGAACTGATAGGTGAGGTAGATTACTGTTCATTCTGTTGGGTTGGATGTTGTTACTATGATTTCCATCTTGAGCCATTGTAGTATCTGGCCTTTAATCTTTGGGTTTTGGTTGCTTTTATATTCGTGGGGTATTATTATGGTGTTCCGTGCATAATGCTGTTTTGAGTACTTCTTGTAGGGCTGGTCTTGTCTTGGTGAATTCTCTGAGCCTTTGCTTGCCTGAGAATGTCTTTATTTCTCCTTCATATACGAAGGTTAGTTTTGCAGGGAATAAGATTTTAGGCTGGGCATTGTTTGGTTTCAGAAGAGTGAGTATGGGGCCCCAATCTCTCCTTGTTTGTAAAGTCTCATTAGAGAAGTCTGATGTTATTCGAATTGGCTTTCCCTTGTAAGTTATTTGCTTCTTTTGTCTTACAGCTCTTAGAAGGGCCTCTTTAGTTGATATTTTGGTCAGTCTGATGACTGCATGTCGTGACGTCTTCCTATTTGCATTGAATCTCCCAGGTGTCCTCTGAACTTCTTGAACTTGTATATTGAGATTATTAGCAAGGCTTGGGTAATTTTCCTCTATGATATCTTCAAATAGTTTGTCTAACCCGTGAGTGTTGTCTTCTTCCCCTTCTGGTAACCATATGACCCTCACACTAGGTTTCTTCACATAATCCCACAGCTCTTGTAGGCGTTGCTCTATTCTCTTTGTTTCTCTGCTCTATTTCTGTGACTGATTTATTTAATTGGAGGGTGTTATCTTCAATCTCTGAGATTCTTCCTTCCTTTTGATCTACCCTGTTCTTGAGACGTTCCACTGTATTTTGTTCTTCCCGGAATTGATTCTTCATTTCCAGGAGTTCGATTAAACTTTTCTTCATTGTGACTATTTCTTTAGTGAACTATTTTCTAGATCCTGGAGGCTTTTTGTGGTTTCTTTGTGCTGGTTATTGAGTTGTTCTTGCAGGTCAGTGAGTGTTCTTATGATCCACATATGAAATTCCTCTTCTGTCAATTTGGTTGCCTGATTTTGGTTGGTGTCCATTTCTAGGGGGCTGGGGCTCCTCTTTGGGGGTGTGTTTTCCGATTGGTTCTTCATATTTCCTGAGTTCCTTCGCTGATTTCTTCCCATGTCGATCCGTTGTTGTTTCTTTTCTTTAGGTTTTTGTTTGGGTATTCACACGCCTTGTTTAGTTTCTGAGCTGGTAGGTGGTGTCTGTGGGTGACATTCGACCACTCTCTGTATAATGAGTCAGTAGGTGTCATGAAAAGGGTGTGCAGGATGCTCTCCCTGTCAGTAGGTGGCGCTTGCTTGGAGGAACAGGCTCCGCTGTTGTTTTTATGTCCTGTTATCAGCTCTTGTTCCTCTAGAGAGAACTCTAGTGCCTCAGGTGGTGGGTGGGGCCCTGGGACTTCCAGGTGTGTCCTTTTCTCCCTCTCAGTGAGGGCTGGTCTAGGAGAGAGTCTGGGCAGAGCTGAGTTGGGTAAGCCCCCCGTCAGGCACCACCAATGTCATCAGCAGGGGTCAAAGTTCTGTTCTCTGCTTCCAGGCAAAGCTGACAGGGAGGGGCTGGAATGGCCCTGCTCAGTCAGAGAGTCTGTGTGTGGGGGTGGGGCTGTCTGAGACCTGCAGTCTGGAGCGGGCCTGGCCTCTTTCCACCGTTCCCAACTCCTCGGCTACTCCTGAGCCTCTGTCAGCAGGCCAGACCACATGCCACCCGGCCTCCCCTGGCTGTGATGCCAGCGGGGAGGTTCCCTGCGCAGGAACGCTACCTGGGTTTGGCACACGGCCTCCCTTTTGGGGGAGGTTTGCGCTCTAGGAGGCTGATCTGCCCATGAAGGCACACACACCTCAGCAGGCTGTTCACGTATATCCCTTCTGTGCCCCGGGCAATGCGAGGCCTCGGTGCATGGGATGTGGTCTGCAGGTCTGACCTCTGGGTCCCAGAGTTCAAACTTTGTCCCCACCTGGGAGAGGAGTGCCTGTCCCAATTCACCCACAGGGAGCCCAAGCTGGTTGTATGTCTCTCAGCCTCAGGCTCTGCCCCATTTTCCTGGGATCACTGTGCCCGCAGCACCTGGGAGGGCTGGCGGGCAGAGAGCTCACAGTCAGAGTTCCCCTTAGTCACCTGTAGGGCCTCAAAAGGGAAGGTCCCGTTCCCTGTAGGTGCCTCCGGCTGGTGGCTATATTGTCTCTCTGTCTCTCTGGGCAGCCGCGGGTAGGGTCGGGGGAGGGGACGAGCAGGCAATATAGCGTCTGCTGCGCGGCTTGGGTCTGTGCACACGGAGGTGCCCCAAGGGAGTTTGTGCCTCGTCAACTACTGGTGCCGCGTTGGAGCCTGGTGCCGTGTCCACTACTGGCTTACCGCTCACTGGCGGCGGTTGTCGCTGGGCTGGTGTCCGCAGGTCCCTCTGCTTGCTGGGGAGCCCGCCAGCAGTCCGGGATGCAGGGGTGGGGAAACGGCAGATCCACCTACCCTTCCCTCTGGTCTCCAGGCTGCCCCGGGGGTCCCAGCTTCCAGTTCTCCTCCACAACCTCCTCCCGTGGAGTCTCCCGTGATCTCAGGTACTCCTCCTTCCGACCCTCATCCGATGTAGGCTTGTCTTCTTGCTTCTTTCTTCTAATTTCTGCTAGAATCTGTCCTTTCTGCAGAGACACTCTGTCTGGCGGTGTTTCTCATCCGCCATCTTCTCTACATACAATTATTAATATATAGTTAGGAAACATAATTCTAAAAGGGAATCCATAGGCTTCACTAGACTAACAAAGAGGTTCATGGGGGAAAAAAATGGTTAAAAACCCTTGTCTCTATCCTAAGCCACTTTCTCTCATAGGTTTACACATTCTCTCTTGGTCATCTCATTTTTCCTATTTGCCATCTCTATATAGATGACTCCCAAATCTCCAGCCTTAATCTCTCCTTCAAACTCCAGATCCACATATTCAACTGCTTAGTTCATACCGCCACTTAGATATCGCAAAATAGGTATAAATGTAAGATAATGATCTTTCTCCTCCCCCCCAGTCCTTGTGTGTGTGTGTGTGTGTGTGTGTGTGTGTGTGTCTTTCTTACATCGGTGGATGGTACCACCAAGTATCTAGTTTTCCAAGCCCAAAACTTGGTAGTCATCTATGTCTATCTCTACATCCAAATCATTGTCTAAATCTTTTGATCTGGTCTCTTAAATATCCTTGGAATCTGCTTCTGTGTAATTTATTTTCCTCTTCCCTATTATAGGATATCATCACCTGTCACTTTAACTATTGTAACTGCATTCTAAATGCTCTCCCCATCTTCAGCCTTACCCAACTTAATTATTTTTCCACCTTGCAGCAAAAGTAATATTTTCAAAACAAAAATCCTACTTTATTCCCTTTCTTAAAGCCATTAACTGACTCTCTAGTCTCTGACCCCAACACATTATCATGGCTTACAGGGCCTTGGTATGATCTCATTTCTTACCTGTGTCACTTTCCAGACTCATTCTTCTTCACTTCCAACCTCATAATTTAAGTCCCAGCCATTCTGAAGTTATTTCATTCCCTTGCATTTCACTCTGTTTTATCTAGATTTTCTTTGCTCATGAATTCTCTCTTCTTTCCATCCCTCTCATCCCCTCCTAACTCTTATTCATGCTTTTTCTTTCAGCCTAAATGAAATCTCCTCTAGAAAGCCTTCTTTATTTTTTAATTTTTTAAGAGATAGAGTTTCTGTATATCACCCAGGGTAGAGTGCAGTGGCACCATTACAGCTCACTACATCCTTGAACTCCTGGACTCAAGAGATGCTCCCACTTCAGCCTCCCAAGTACCTGGTACTACAGGCACAAACCACTGTGCCTGACTAATTCTTTCTATTTACTTTAGAGACAAGGTCTTGCTATGTTTCACAGGCTGGTCTCAAATTCCTGGCCTCAGCTTCATAAAGTGATGGATTTACAGGCATGAGCCACCACATTTGGCCCCAGGAAGCCTTTTTGAGCCATTGGTTTTTCATCTACCACCATGAGCAACTCCATTTCCCAGTCACCCTCATCACCCATGCACATACACACACAGGGTAGGAGGCTTTTAAATGTGCTGCCTGAGCACACTGCATTCCCCATAGCATATCATTAATGGCGCTGTAGAGTGCTTGTTATTAGCCTATTTCCCCCAGGATGGGGACTTTATCCCTATCATATGTAGAACATGGCAGGGGGTGCAAAAGGTATTTGGGGATGAGTGAATACATAAATAACCTTGAAAAATAACAAACACAAAATAATAATGAAAATTAGCACTTACAAAGTGTTTTATGTCTGCCAGGCACTGTTCTAAGTGCTTTACATATGTTAACTCACATCCTTCCACATACCCCGTGATACTTACTATTGATATTCCCATTTTGTATACCAAGAATGGAGGCAAAGAAAGTAAACTGAGGGCAAAGTAACACAGAAAGTAAATTATAAAACCAGAATTTGCAGCCATACAATGTCACTCCAGAGTCCAGGTTCTTAACCATTACTTTTGCATAATAGCTAACACTGACATAAAATATATCACACACCAAACACTATTCTAACTCATGTATATATCTTGATACTTTTATATCAAAACAATCATTTGACAATTAAATGATACAGGCATAACTAGCACTAATATTCTCTGCATTGATAAGATTTGGGAGGAGAGAATGAAAGGAGAAGCTCTCTTTCCCCCAGGGAACTATTTATTTTAAATAATAAAAGGCAGTGCTATTAATTCATTTTTTGAATCAATTATATTCAAAGCACTTGCATGTGTAAGGTGACATCTTTTTGTTCTGGGGCCCAATTATTTAAAATAATAACATTAGCAATATTACTTTCCAGTTTTATTTTACATTGTAATTCTGATGGTGTATGAAATTGTGCCCAATTTGAGCCCACTATAAGATGCCAAGGGAACAACTTAAAAGCACCACTTTAATCACTAGAGTGAATGTTTCAATGGGCTTTTATATTGCAGGTGTACCTTTTGTGATGACCCAGTATAGCTCTGTAAGATGTGATGATAAAACTTAAGAACTTCATGCTGAAAGAATCTTGATTGGGAGTTAAAAGGGTTGCCCCCCACCTCTTATGCTAACTGGAAGACTTAACTTTTCTTGGACCTCAGTTTTTGCATCTGTGAAATTGCATGGTGTACAAGGTTACGTGTGAGCTCTTTATAACTCTAAATGCTTAATTCTATAAAGCTACTAGCTGATCACAAAATGCAGTCTAATTATTTCATAATACCTCTTCCAGCCGGCTTTACAGAAATAATAAAAAAAACTCTCTTTTCCTGGTGGGTGAGAGATGTAAGATAAAAACATGAACATTATTTACTCTGTATCACAGATTTGACTAGTAAAGAGGACCCTGTCTCTAAAACCCATAGCATTGGATAGAAACTCCTTTGAGAATATCTATATTATGCCATGTGTGAGCAGGAAATTACCATCATGACACCAGTAGATAGCATGTTCACAGAGTATTAATTATGAAGCAGTGCTAATTGAATAATACATGACAGTTATTAAGAGGAGATTTTCAAAAGCTGGTATGCTATGACTCAACTGCCAGTCAGTAATGAGATATTATACTACAGAGCCCAGGTATAAAGAATCACTGGCATCTGTGATAAAGGTGCATGATGGCTACCTGGCACCAAAAATCATGGTCTCTACAGGGTGTGAGCTAAGATTCCTAGAGCAACTTCTGGCAGAAAGAACTATCCGAATAGTTATAAACCATGCATCTGGTAAGCTATTTTCATGGATCTCTGGTGCAGAGCTATTGAGGTTAGGATAAAACATCCCCAGGAGGTCATACTATAAAATTTGTTCTTTCCTCTTCAGGCACTGTGTAAAATAATAGTAAATATCAAATTTCAACAGCATTATTAAACAAGTAAGGAACAGCTTACCTACTTCTTGAGTAAAGGAGAAAATAGAAAACAATAAAGTGATAAAATAATCTGCTTTTAGAGCTTCTAACAAGGAAATCGGTTTTTAATGAATGTTAGTAAATACAAAGAAGTAAGCCATGCCATAAACTCAGGAAGCATCAATTTTACTAAGCATCTATTTTTAGCTCTACCAAGACTGAAGTGAATGCACTAAAATATCACCATCGCAAAATATGAAACTAAAAAAGACATCACAGTTACATGCTTTATTTTTAACAAGAATCCTTATTCAATAAATGGTGCTGGGAAAACTGGATAGCCACATGTAGATGACTGCAACAAAATCCACACCTTTCACTTCTCACAAAAATCAACTCACGCTGGGTAACAGACTTAAACCTAAGGTATGAAACTATTAGAATTCTAGAGGAAAACATTGGGAATACTCTTCTAGACATTGACCCAGGGAAATAATTTATGAAGAAGACCCCAAAGGCTATCACAGCAACAGCAAAAATAAATAAATGGGATCTGATCAAACTAAAAAGCTTCTGCACACCCAAAGAAATAGTCATGAGAGCAAACAGGCAACCTACAGAATGGGAGAAAATTTTCCCATGCTACATATCTATTAAGTGGCTGATAACTAGAATCTATTTAGAACTCACAAAAAATCAGCAAGAAAAAATCAAACAACCTAAAAAAGTGGGCAAAGGACGTGAACAGAAACTTTTCAAAAGAAGACAGAATAATGGTTAACAAACATAAGAAAAAATGCTCAACTTCTAATCATCAGGGATATGTAAATCAAAACCACAATGAGATATCACTTATCTCCAGTAAGAATGAACTTTATCAAAAAGTCCCAAAACAATAAATGTTGGCGTGGATGAGGAGAGATAGGAACACTCCTACACTGCTGGTGGGACTGCAAACTAGTTCAACCTCTGTGGAAAGCAATATGGAGATACCTTAAAGTGATACAAGTAGATCTACCATTTGATCCAGCAGTCCCACTACTGGGCATCTACCCAAAAGAACAAATGACACTCTACAAAAAAGACACCTGCACTTGAATGTTTATAGCAGCACAATTCACAATTGCAAAGTTGTGGAAACAACCCAAGTGCCCATCAATACATGAGTAGATTAATAAAATGTGGCATGTGTATACCATGTATATATGTATACCATTCAGCTTTAAGAAACAATGGTGATATAGCACCTCTTGTATATTCCTGGATAGAGCTGGAACCCATTCTACCAAGTGAAGTATCCCAAGAACGGAAAAAAACAAGCACCACATGTACTCACCAGCAAATTGGTTTCACTTATCAACACCTAAGTGGACATATAGGAATAACATCTATCTGGTGTTGGGCAGATGGGAAGGGGGAGGAGTGGATGGGTATATACATACATAATGAGTGAGATGTGCACCGTCTAGGGGATGGTTACGCTTGAAGCTCTGACTTGAGGGGGTAGGGAGTAAGGGCACTATACATAACTTTAACATTTGCACCCCCATAATATGCTGAAATAAAAAATAATTCCATTAACATCGACTTATAGTATTCCCCTAAAATATAAAACATCTCTCCTCTTAGTTAAAGGTCTATTTGCCAGCAAGGCCGTGGCCTTACAAAAATATTTCCTGATAATGCTATTTGAGAACTTACCTTCTATCTTGCGTGGGGGGCAGGAAACACAAATAGGAGTTCCAGATTAACAGACCTAAGCAGTTATAAAAATACTCAAGATTCTGAAAAATATTTTAAGTAATATCATTTTTTTCTCTTTTATTTTTTTTATTTCAGCATATTATGGGAGTACGAACGTTAAGGTTACATACATTGCCCTTGTCTCCCCTCCCCCTCGCCCCTCGAATCAGAGCTTCAAGTGTGTCCATCCCCCAGATGGTGTGCATCACACTCACTATGTATGTATATACCCATCACCCCTCCCCTCCCACCTGCCCCACACCTGACAAATGTTTGTTTTTCTTTTTTTCTTAAGATCTTGGTTACATTTTGTATCTTTGCCTGTCCCTAGCAAGGGTTAGAGGTATGCCCTTCCCCTCCACAATGTTCACCACATCCCTCAGATTCATGAGTGGATTATAAAATTTTGGTATATGTTTACCATGGAATATTACTCAATTCTAAGAAATGACAGTGAGCTTGCACAGTTTATATTATCCTGGATTGAACTTAAGCCCATTATCCAAAGTGAGGTGACACAAGATCAGAATAATGGGCTCCACATATACTCGCCATCAAATTGGTACTGACTAACACTATGGTGCTCGAAGGGTGGTGGCCTTCAGTAGGAATTCGGGGGTTAGAGGGGTAGTCCCACATCTAATATAATTTCTTTATTAGACTATTTTTAGTATTTTTCATGGTCTCAGTAGTCACAAAAGGCATTACAGAAAAAGTAACCAGTTTATCAATCTGCTTCCAGAAGCATTCTTCTTGATAAAGGAAAATAAATTCAAATAAAAGACTACATGTATTCACCATCAAATTGGTATTAAGTAATCAACACTTAAGTGCGCATATAGGAATAACATTCACTGGGTGTTGGGCAGATGCGAGGAGGGAGGATGGGATGGGTATATACATACGTGAGTGCGTTGTACACCATGTGGGGGATGGGCACACTTCACTGACTCTATTGGGTGGGGCAAAGGCAATATATGTAACTTAAACATTTATACCCCCGTAATATGCTGAAATTTAAAAAAGACTGTATTAGATGTAAATCCAAGTATTTTTGAAATGAAAGAGTCTTAGAAATCTTCCAGTAACTCCTGAAAATTTTTTTCCATCAAAATGAAAACTTTATTATTTGAAAGACATTGTTCAAAAACTTATATTGCAAACAAAACACTGAAAGATATCTATGGTACATATATCTGACAAAGAACATGTATTCAAACATATGATCAACTATTTTATACCATGGAGTACTATTTAGCTATAAGAAACAATGGTGATATAGCGCTTCTTGTATTTTCCTGGATAGAGCTGGAACCCATTCTATTAAGTGAAGTAACCCAAGAATGCAAAAATAAGCACCAAATGTACTCACCAGGAAATTGGTATTAACTGATCAACACCTAAGTGGACATATAGGAATAACATTTATCCGGTGTCAGGCAGGTGGGAAGGGGGGAGTGGATGGATATATACATACATAATGAGTGTGATGCGCGCTGTTTGGGGGATGGACGCACTTGAAGCTCTGACTCCAGGGGGGAGGGGGAGCAAGGGCAATATACATAACCTGTGTAAGAAATATTATTAATGGTCAACTATTTTCATTCCTCTTAATGAGAGGGCGTGAATGCATTTTTACGGTCATTGGATGTTCTTTTTGTGAGGGCTATTACTGTCTAAAAAGACTTGTGGAAAACCTATCACATCTAGAATGAGACCATACTCACAGTGGCCATTACACAGTTATTCCTTGGTTGTTAAAACTAGAGGATGGTGACGTAGGAAGTATTTTCTAATTTAAAATTGCTTGTGATTATAAATAAAGGCTTAAAAGCATGTGATATACTTAAATATCACATTCTTATCTCTTGCTCTCTCTAACTGCTTTTTGGTAAAGGAAATGATGAGAACACTACACTGGGGTAGATTTAGAATTGGTAGACTGAGAACTCACAACTCGAGTGTATATGTCAGATATACTACGGTTGTACAATGAGAAGCCTTCTAAGAGAGATTTATTCTACTTTTGGTTTTTCAGGATTCTGTGGATGAGGCAAAGGAAGGGATATCAAAAGGACTTGAACATGATTTATTGTAAAACATAGTCCTTGACTACGACACTAGATAGTAGCACAAGGAAACATGCCACGATTTTATGAGATGAACATAAAATAGGAGGTGAACAAGCAACAACTTGTTTCTCTGAGCAGTCTGCTCTCTAACATATTACAGCTTTCAAGTTAGGTAAGCCAGTGCAATCAAGGAGAAAACAGATGAACAAGATCAGCAATAACATCATCAACAATAAAAAAAAATCACTGATAAAAATGAGTTCCTATCAGGTAATTCAAACTTTGAAATATGAAAATGTTAATGTGATAAAATTGCTGATGAAATAGCCTGCAGACATTTGTCCAAAATAGGAAGACGACACTGTTTTTACATAAGCAAACCAACCATGCTTTTTATTTCAAGATTTCTATTGTCATTATTTAGATGGATATGGAAGTAGTAGTTCTGAACTACTGAACAGTAAAACAATGCTCAACTTTTACAATGGATAAGCCAGCTAACTAAAGGGAGGATATTTATTTCAAAAAATCGCTCTCCTGTCAATGTATGACATCCACTAGGAGAAAGACAGAGCAAGAAATCCCACAAACTAGGCATGACTGATGATGTACTATTGCCCCTTGGGACAAGCTTTTAATTCCTGTCCCCACCCTTCACTCTTCTCGGTGATTCTCTCTTCCCTATCATATTTGCACCTTCTTTCTTTTAGCATTCTTTCTTGCTTCAAACATTAGAAGGGAAAATGAATACAGGAAACTATATAATTTCCCTAATTGTCTATTTTTATAATAGACCCAAGTACTATTGATTATCTCTCCCTCTCACCACCCTCCCTGGCCACATAAAATGACTAAGAATTATATTTAGGTCTGAATGTCCTAGAAGGCAGATATATTTCTATAGTTATTTCGTCCTGTTTTGTTTTGTTAGCTATATGTGGTAGTTACTACAAAATTATGACTGCCACATATATTTGAAAAACAAATAATAAATTAATAAGCAAAAGTTTTCTAAAACAAAATTAAACTTAATCCTTTTGGAGAGGCAACAAAGAGGATTAAAGATTATAAGAATTATAAAGATATTTTGGAAATTTTACATACAGAGCATACCTCTTATGATCCAGAGCCACCCATTAGAGTTCAAATAGCCAGAGCCTTCCCTTATCAATACACATGTGACACTCACTGATGTTGACAGGAGCTGTGAACACACATATAAAAAAATATGGTTTAACATAATTAAAGCTACAGTGAATGAGAGAGCTTTTTTGTGAGATTATTAAATTACATAGATCATACCAGTACATAGATTACCTGCTTCCCAAATGAAAATAGTAATGCATAGCAAAGAAGTACATTTGAGTGTGCTAGCATATTAACCAAATTAAGGTAAAAAATGCGCTGCTACATAAGGACACAGTATTCTAAAGAATCAAAATAAATATTTTTCTTTAAGAACTGGAAATTAGCTGCAATTGAGAGGTGACATCACACTCCAAAATGGTAAACTGACAAGTAAAAGTCTTTGCATAAAACAAATTGAGTGTACATTGAATGTGCAAAGTCAATTTCCTGTTATCCATGTCAATGGATGGGGATGATCACACAGCAATTTCCCAATGGTTGATACTGAAAAACACATCAATATTTTGTTTGATATGTCTGGAGATAGATTTGAATAGGAGTAAAGTAGGGCATAAATTTGTAAATCCACTGTGAAGATCTGACTTACCTCTTCTTCTAATAATCAAGTTTGGAAAGCCACCCATCTTCCCAATTCTGTGTTCATCCTTTCCAAACTATATGAGAAACTATTACTCAGATTAATACAAAATAGCCTTGGAAAGTCAACTATCCAAACTTGCTTTTTTGCCAACTGTCTTAGAGCAAAAGGCTGAAGGTTTTATCCAAAAGACATTTTCTTCCAGGTTTCTCTCTGTCTGGCTAGAGTAGGGGGAAAAGTTCTTTATTTAAATTATCATAGTTTTAGCCAACCACGTTGGCTCACACCTGTAATCCTAGTATTCTGGGAGGCTGAGTGAAGCAGGAGGATCGCTTAAGCTCAAAAGTTCAACAGACCAGCCTGAGCAAGAGTGAGATCCTGTCTTAAGGAAGGAAGGAAGGAAGGAAAGAAGGAAGGAAGGAAGGAAGGAAGGAAGGAAGGAAGGAAGGAAGGAAGGAAGGAAGGAAGGAAGGAAGGAAGGAAGGAAGGAAGGAAAATAAAAATTAGCTGAGCACAGTGGTGTGCACCGGTAGTCCCAGCTACTCTGGAGGCTGAAACAGGAGGATCCCCTGAGCCCGGGAGTCTGAGGTTGCAGTGAGTTATGATGACGCCACTGCACTCTAGCGGAGCCAACAGAGGGAGACTCTGTCTCAAATAAATAAAATTTTTTTAAAAAGTTAACATAGTATTTAATTATATGGGGAACAAAAGAGAAAAAATAATCAGTAAGATTTTGAAAAGAACACTTTCTTACCCGAAATTAAATGAAAATAAAAATAACATAACATGTAGTAATTCAAGATCTTTGTAGCTAATAAAAGCTTATGGTTAAAAGAAACCATAGATTTGTACAATCTACACACTTTATTTTATGGATGAAGAAATTAAAGACCATTGAATTGAAATCTTTAATTGTGGTCTGTGGAACAACAGCATTAGCATCACCTGAGTGCTTGTTAGAAATGCAGAATTTCAGGCCTTACCCCATACCTGCAAAATAGAAACTACATTTTAAATTTAACAAAATCTCTAACCCAGTTAATTTGTATGCATGTTAAAGTTTAAGAAGTATTTGTTAAAATCACTTCTTCAAGATATCATTAATCACTTGCTATGTACATGTTACCCAATGGTAGTAGTCTAAAACAAACATGTTGGGAATCTTTTTTTTTTTTTTTTTTTTTGAAGAGCAATTCAAGCATTCTGCTGTCTTTCATGGTGCATAAACTATTCCCATAGACTAAATTAATTATATTTGAGTTCTGCACCATTCCTTCAGGCCTTTTGTATTCAAGTTAGTGATTTACTCTTTTAGTGCAAACAGACATTGCCAGGGAATAATTTTGGCATTGGAAGAATCTAGTTTATCCCATGATAAATTCTAGAATTCCTCATTTCCATTCACACTCAGAAGCCATTTCCAGCATCTGAAATTTTTCTAGTTATTTGTCCACTCTAAAGCCAGGGATAAATAAGCACAATATATATTTATTCAATCAATTATTGAAAGGCAAACAAAGAATCAAGTTCTTCTAACTGTAAATAATGGCTTCAGTTTGCAATGGAATTATTTTAACATATAAAAAACACCTTGAGGTCAGGTTTTGGCTCCTGTTTATTTTAGATAATAGATGTGAAAGGGCTCTGAAGGATTAAAATTGCTAAGCAAATGAAAGTATCATTATTGATCACTTGGAGATATGTCAAATGTATTATCTTCAAATACTATACTACTTCTGCATTTAAAAATATCCTAACTGTCTCATTTCTGTCTTTCTTCTCACCTTTTTGTGCTAGTCATAATGATATCAAATTTTCAACATATTGGCTAGGAAATTTATACTGTAATTTACATCTGTATATCTCATTTTATATACCTTTCTCTGGCTAACTCACTAACGTGATACATAAAAGAAAATGATTGAGTCAACCACTACTTTGGACTCATTACTATTACTAACAACACCTCATTGATTCAAACTAAATAATTGACCAATCTAAAAGAGTGAAAAGTTTAAAACAGAAAATTTCAAAAGTTGACTACCTTGTACAATCTGACAGGTTTTTTGAAAACAAATCCTTCTTGGCCTTGCTAAGGCATTTCATGTGACTTTCAAAGTCTTGATCTTGATATCCTCTCAGCTTATGTGATGTTGCACTATCTTATTATATCTCTTACCATTTGTGCCGGTTGTTCATTGACTTCTTTTCAGGTTTATCTTCTTTCTTCAACCCTGAAAAAGGAAAGGATAGGATTGGTGTTCTCCAGTTCTTCTGCTCTTATTTCTTTTCGTATTTCCCCTCACAGATCTCATCTTGCTAAGTGACCTTGGACAAATGACTTAACATCTCTGTGCCTCAACTTCCTCATATGCAAAACAGAGATAATAAGTTTTCTACCCTGCAGGTTTATTAAAAAGTTTTATTTAGTTAATACATATACATTACTTTGAACAATACCTGCCTGGAACACACACAAAATAAAACCACATTTAAATGTTTTCCAAATCTACATCTCTAGGCTTTCTGAAGATTTGTCCAAGCTCCAAACTAACATATCTAATTTTTATTAGACACAACCTCATAAAATTCCCTGCTTTATTCTTATATTTAGCTATTGAAGACCAGAATATGTCTCTCAAAAATATAAAGGATTGTTGAGCTGAAGACAATTAAGAAGAAGCAGATGCAGGAAAGCTTTCTGCCCTGCCACTATTTTCCTAAAGGCAGGAGGTATATGTACAAAGACAAAAGGTATCCTACCACCTATCTACCAGGGAGAACAAAGGTTAACCACTTAAGGCATCTTTGTATCCTTATCAGCCTGGCAATGGTACCAGAGGAATTTATATTAATAAACTTCTCTAACCTTCATCTGTTAGTTATTTGCCTTCCCTAAAGTTGACACCAGAAGATACTGAAAGTCCTTACTTCTCTAAATATTTACTGTTCTTTGTTGAAGATGCTATATGCGCTGGAATTCGTATCTGCCTCTTTAAGAACTATTCATTCGCTGGGTGTCCCCCATGTGTATATGAAATAAACTTTTGTTTTTCTCTTGTTAATCTGTCTGTTCCAACTAAAAACATATGGGAGTTATTATATTTCCCCTACACTAATTGGAGCCTTTCCCTCCAATTCAGCTTCCTATCCCAGAGTTTTCCAATTTTATTAATGGCATTACCATTAACGAGATACCTGAAATAAAAGTCTCAGTCAACTTCTATACTTTACACCTTCCAAAGTTCTGTCAGTAATTCTTAACTGTCTCCTTCATTAGTTAGCACTTTTTAATGCTCATTGCTACTATACTACCTCAGATCCTTTTCTTCTCACTATGGGATGACTACAATAACCATCTAGCAAGCCTTTGTTGCAGCCTCTCCCACCCAATTCTTAATTCATTATGCTAATCATTACTAAATTAATCTCTTGAAGAGTAGTTTCATAAAATCATTTTTATACTCTATGTTCTTCAAAGAATCTCTGCCATCTGGCTCCAAAACCCTCCAAAATCTGGCCTCTATTTTTACAATTGTAACTCCTTTGAATGTGTAGCATGTATTTCCATTAGTTTTGTAATTAATCAATTGTGTTTTACCTTTTGAATCTCATACTATTATTATTATTAAAAATGTATAAGATCACAACTTAACTGTCCCTATAAAATTGTAAGCTTCTAGTGGACAATTATAGAATATTATACATTTTTTCCCATAGTAACTTTCCTTAAATTGTGCACAATTAATATTAGCCTACTCTATTTTATATTGTTGCTATGTGATGATGCACTGAAGTTTATTTACTTTCCCAGATAATCGAATTAATTGGTAGCTGCATTTCTACCTTTGACCTTGTAGAGAATGATATTTTACATAACAAATAAGTATTATGGTAAGACATAATTAATCATTATGGTCACTAATATTGTGTTAACCTTCATTCAAAGACAGGTACTATTCCATTTTAAAGTTCAATTTCAGTGGAATCTCTTTTATTTATTTATGGTCAGAAACTGCCTCTTCCTCTCCACTTCAAGCTCTTCAGCCATATAGTTAGGCTTGTCTCTAGAGCAGACTGAACCTTTTCCATAAATAAGTGATTCTCAATCTGGAGCATTTTGATCCTCAGGAAATGCTTTGAATTGTCTAAAGATGTTTTTGGCTGTCACAACTTGGGGGAGTAAGTGCTATTGTCATCTAGTGAAGTAGAGGCCTGGGATGCTGCTAAATATCCTAACCCATCCTGAATAATCTCCAACAAGAAGGAATTATTCAATCCAAAATGTCAATAGTGCTAAGGCTGAGAAACCCTTGCCTAGAATCATTGACCCTATAAGTTAGTCCCTTCCTTATTCCTAAACCTTTACAGGCCCCTTTCTTCCTCAGATTTGGCTATTTGCCTTGTACCTGCTGGCTTAACAATGCTCCAGTTATTAAGACCAATCTCAACTTTGTATAGGAGGGATCCGGTGCTAATTTGATGCCCTTATAACTGGGTTTTTGCTTCATTCTCAAAATTTAGGCTTTATATATTCTCCCATAGGCTTGAGTAACTCAAAAACTAAGAAATTATGTTACTTTTGCTAGTCTTCCTAGGTCTTGCTCACTAATATCCCATGGCTTATCTCCTGTATTAACTATCAGACTTGCCTTACTATTGCCTCCTTTTGGATTTTCCAATTCATTCTCCACCCTTCTGTAGGTTTACCTGCTAGTCCCTAGGGTTGACATTGTCATTATACTGAAAAATCCATTCAAAGTAAGTATTCATCATAAAAATCCTGTCATCTCTACTTGTGGAAGTAGTTATCTGACATAAACACTGTAGTAACCCAGTGTTACAAATTCTCTTTAGCCCAAATCTATGAAAAATTTGATGAGAATAATTATAATATCTTTATTAATATCTTAGCTTCTTTCTTACATGATGAAGAAGAAAGTAAATGCAGCACTTAGAAAATGTAGATTGGCTCCCATTCACTATCTGACATTTTCCAGATCAGCATTTCAGTTTTAAAAAATAATGACAAATAATTACTTTGGTATTTCAATTCAGTTGTAACTAAAGATAATTTTAGAAAGAAGAAATGGTAAGCATAAGCAAAAAATGAACTAAATGGTAATAAATAAACCAAACCCCTAAAAAGCCATTAGCAAAAAGAGCTACATAATTTTCAAGATCTCAGAAAAAATGATTATATGTAGATTTTCTTTGAATTCAAGCATGTATAGTTTTGTTTGAAAGTCACAAACATCTAGTTTAAAGCAGTTTACTATTTTAGCTGTTGTGACTGCCCCACAGTGGTATATCTAAACATAAAAGAATAAGATCAGAATTTTTAATTCTCTATTCATACAAAGAAGGATCATTATCATTTTCTTCACTATGTCATATTAATAACGGATGTTTATAGGCCAAACCAAACATAATCCAAAATCACATTTCTTCAGAGAGCTCTTATAAAAGAGATAAAGAATCTTCTCTTGAATGTTGTTACATTTTCCATTTCTAAATAGTAGTTTGGAGGAAATGAAATAGAGACTCATGAAGTAGATAAATGAGACTGATTCAGAGAACAAGCCAGTCATTGAATCCCAGAAATAAGAAGTGATATCTAAACATGAATTTATGAAGGGTAAAAGTTTCAGGGCAAGCACTTTACATGCCTGAGGATATGATTGTGTTATTTTAAATGCTGCTATAGTCCATTCAGCTTGAATGTAATATTTTATGTATCATCACCCCTATTTTAGGATTTACCACAATTTAGATGTGGTGACTAGTGGTCACTACATAGCACGACTACTATTGCCGATGCCATAATAACATTTTGTTTATAATAAAATTTATCTTCTAGGAGGAGAAAAAATGGCAGAGTAAAGGTAACCTCCTGGATCCTGCTCCCAGAGAAAGAGGCATAGATTTTGGTCTCCTATACATGAGTGAATTGCTCCCCCACAAGAACAGTGTTGTGAAATGTCAGAGAATCAGCATGGAACACACAAAACAGGAAGAAATAAAGGTGAATGGGAAATAGGATTGTGATCTCTGGAGAACGCAAAACAAACAATAGAGCATAGAAGGCAGGAGGGCTCCACCCACTGAGCCAGCGAGTGAAGTGGGATCAAACCCACAGGAGAACTTCTTGTTTCCCCACTGACCACCACACCCACTCAGACAGGGACCTGCCTGAAGTTGGTGCAAAGTCGGAGCAGGAGGCATGGGGTTCTGTGGAGAGGGAACAATAGGGGGAACCATCTTGAACTCCTGGGAGCTCTGTGCCAGGACTGCACTAAGCAGGAAGGGATCTGTTCTGAGCTACTGTGGGAGGTAGTTAGGAGACAGGTAATGTGCCTCTCTGGCACCCACCAGATCCAGACCTATGGAGGTGTTCACTAAGTAGGGGACTCTAATCTGGACCTTCTTTGGGCGAATAGGACTGCTCAGGGTTGGGTCAGTAAGAGCGAGAGCTCTGACTGGACAGGCATGAGACTGTGGGAGGGTGACATAAATGAGACAATGGGACATCCTAATGGTCCTGGAACCTGATGACCCAGCTCCCCAATCCAGCACCCGCCATCTCCTGAATAGTTGTCCCCAACACTAGTGCTCTGTGCATGGGCAGTCACCATTGTTGGGGTTCACAACCCAGCCACTGCAATGTGATACAGTGTGTTGGGCAGATCCCTTCCCCCAGCCCAAGGACTCTCACAACCAGCTCCTCCCTTACACAATCTATGATCAATTAGCCAGGCCTGTCTTGAAGGATGAACTCTGAACACTTCCCTGGTCGTGAGGAGGCTAACACCTGCGGGACTTACAGGCGGGGGATGCTGGGCAGACTGCAGAACTATCCCATCCCCCTAGCCAGCATCTTTCATGCCAAAAGTGGTAGGCTCCATCCCTGGAGGTAGGGTGAGAAAAGAAAAGCCACTTTCCCTCTGCAACTAGGGTGAATCTGCCAGGCCTTGGTGCACATCGATACCTGACAGCCCAGTGACTTTGCTCTTCAGACCGATTTAGGTCACCCAGTAGGATCAAAATACTGGGGCTAGATCTCTGCCTCCAATCATCTGCCAATAGTGAGGTCAATGGTCAAGGAACAAGAGTCCCAACAAGAGGCCACAATAGGCTCCCCAGGTAACCCCTCCCATATGGAGTAGCCTCCCAACTGTGGTGAAAGAGCTCTGAACAACACAATAGCAGCTCCCCCAGCGACAGATCAAGAAACCATAGAAATGCACATATGCAGGCCGCCTTGATCCTGTAGCACCTATAAGAACAGAGAATACACAGGGCCTATTACTTCTCAAATGAAAAAACAACAACTGATCCAGATGAGAAGAAATCAGTGAATAAACTCTGGAAGTATGAAGAATCAAATGGAAAGCACTCTCCCAAAGAGGAACACCTGCTCTCAAGTAATGGACATTACCCAAATTCAGGACACTAAAATGACAGAAGAAGAATTTCAAACATGGAATGTAAGAAAACTCAATGAAAGCATACACTCCATATTATGATGAAATAAATAAATAATAAAAAAGAAAACTCAATGATACTCCAGAAAAAATGGATAACCAACACAAAGGAACCACACACACACAAAAAAAAATCAGGACTTAGAAGAAAAATTCACTAGAGAAGTTGAAAAATTAAAGAAAAATTAAACCAAGCTCCTGGAAATGAAGAATCTATTCAGGGAATTACAAAACACAGTGGAAAGCCTCCAGAATAGGGTAGATCAAACAAAAGAAAGAATCTCAGAGATGGAAGATAATGCCTTCTAATTAAATAAGTTAGTCACAGAGATAGAGCAGAGAAATAAGAGAAAAGAGCAAAGCTTACAAGAAATGTGGGATTATATGAAGAAACCGAACCTGAGGTTGTAATGGATTCCAGAAGGGAAAGAAGAAAAGAACACAAGGGTTGGGTAAGATATTTGAAGATATAATTGAGGAAAATTTCCAAGGCCTTGTTAAAAATCTAGATATCCAAGTATAAGAAGCTCAAAGGAACCCTGGGAGATTCAACACAAACAGAAAGACACCACAACATGTAGTCATCAGACTGACCAAAATATCAACTAAAGAGGCCCTTCTTTAAGCTGTAAGGAGAAAAAAAGCAAGTAACATACAAAGGAAAGCCAATCCGAATAACACCAGATTTCTGAACTGAAACCTTATAAGCAAGAAGAGACTGGGGCCCCATTGTCACTCTGAAACAGAATAATGCCCAGCCTAGAATCCTGTACTTTACAAAACTGAGTTTTGTATACAGAGGAGAAATAAAGTCATTTTCAGAGAAGCAGAGACTGAGGGAATTCACCAAGACAAGAACAGCACTCCAAGAAGTATTGAAAACAGTGTTACACATGGATCAGCATAATAAACACTCATGAATGTAAATTCACTCAAAAGCTAAAGATTAAAGGCCATGTACCACAATGGCTCAAGAGAGAAAACAAAGCAACAAAGTCCAACCCAGCAGGATGAACAGAAATTTGACCTACCTGTCAATTCTCTCAATAAATGTGAATGACTTAAACTCCTCAATAAGAGACATAGGGTGGCTGAATGGATAAAAAAATACAAGACAAGTATCTGCGTCTTCAGGAAACACACGTAAAGTATAAGGATGCATATAGACTATAGGTAAAGGGGTAGAAATCACTATTTCAAGCAAACAGAAGAAAAAAAAAGGCTGGTGTGGCAGTTCTGATTTCAAATGCCTTAGTTTTTAAACCAACCAAAGTAATGAAAGACAAAAAGGGTCATTATATAATGGTGAAGGGTACAGTTCAACAAGAAGACATAACAATTTTAAATACATATGCACCCAACATAGGTCCACCCATATTTATAAAGAAAACCCTACTTGATCTAAGCAAATTGATAAACAGCAACTCCATAATAGCTGGAGATTTCAACACCCTGCTGACTGCACAGGACAGATCCTCCAAACAGAAAATTAATAAGGAAATAAAGGACTTAAACAAAACTCTAGAACAATTGGGACTGACTGACATTTACAGGACATTCTACCCAAAATCCAGTGAATATACATTCTTTGCATCAGCTCATCGGACACTCTCTAAGATTGACCATATCCTAGGACACAAAGCAAGTCTCAAAAATTTTAAAAAATAGAAATTATACCATGTATCTTCTCAGATCACAGTGGAATAAAAGTAGAAATCAGCCCTAACAGAAACTACCATTTCTACACAAAAATGTGGAAATTAAAACCTTCTGCTAAACAATTACTTCATAAATGAAGAAATCAAGATGGAAATAAAAAAAATTATTTGAACTTAATAACAATGGAGGGACAAGTTATCAAATCCTGTGGGACACAGCTAAAGCAGTCCTGAGAGGAAAGTTTATTTCCATAAATGCCTATATCTAAAAGCCAGAAAGATCACAAATAGAAAACCTAATGAATTGACTCAAAAAGCTGGATAAAGAAGGACAGACCAACCCCAAACCCATCAGAAGAAGTGAAATTAACAAGATCAATTCAAAACTAAATTGACAACAGGTAAACTATACGGAAGATTAATAAAACCAAAAGTTGGTTCTTCGAAAAAATAAACAAAACTGACACTCCTTTGGCTAGACTAATGAAAAGCAGAAAAGAGAAATCTCTAATAAGCTCCGTCAGGAACAATAAGGGAGAAGTTACAACTAATGCCAGGAATAAACAAGATATAATCTATGAATACTACAAAAACACTTATGCAGACAAACTGGAAAATGAGGAGGAAATGGACAAATTTCTAGAAACGCACAGCCTCCTTGGCTCAACCAGGAAGAAATAGAATTCCTGAACAGACCAAAGTCAAGTGCCAAAATAGAAACAGCAATTAAAACCTTCCTAAAAAGAAAAGTCCCAGACCAGATGGTTTCATAGCCGAATTTTACCACACCTCCAAAGAAGAACTGGTGCCAATCCTGCAGAAATTATTCTCAACATTGAGAAGTATGGAATTGTACACGATTCATTTTATGAAGCCAATATCACTTTGATACCAAAATCAGGAAAGGATGCAACAAAGAAAGAAAACTACAGACCAATATCAATAATGAATATGAAGATGGCGGATGAGAAACACTGCCAGACAGAGTGTCTCTAAAGAAAAGACGGATTCTAGCAGAAATTAGAAGAAAGAAGCAAGAAGACGAGCCTACATCGGATGAGGGTCGGCAGGAGGAGTACCTGAGACCACGGGAGATTCCGCGGGAGGAGGTCACGGAGGAGAACTGGAGGCTGGGACCCCGGGAGCAGCCCGGAGACCAGCGGGAAGGGTAGGTGGATCTGCCGTTTCCCCTCCCCTACATCGCGGACTGCTGGTGGGCTCCCCAGCAAGCGGAGGGACCTGCGGACACCAGCCCAGCGACAACCGCCGCCAGTGAGCGGTAAGCCAGTAGCGGACGCGGCGCCAGGCACCCAACTCTCTCGGGGCACCTCCGTGTGCACAGACCCGAGCCGCGCGGCAGACGCCATATTGCCTCCTCCTCCCCTCCCCCGACCCTACCCGCGGCTGCCCAGAGAGACAGAGAGACAATATAGCCACCAGCTGGAGGCACCTCCAGGGAACGGGACCTTCCCTTTTGGGGCCCTACAACAGCTGACTAAGGGGAACTGAGACTGTGAGCTCTCTGCCCGCCAGCCCTACCAGGTGCTGCTGGCACGGTGATCCCAGGAGAACCGGGCAGAGCCTGAGGTTGAGAGACATAGACCCTGCTTGGGCTCCCTGTGGGTGAATTGGGACAGGCACGCGTCTCCCTGGTGGGGACAAAGTTTGAACTCTGGGAACCAGAGCTCAGACCTGCAGACCACATCCCGTGCACCGAGGCCTCGCATTGCCCGGGGCACAGAAGGGATATACGTGAACAGCCTTCTGAGGTGTGTATGCCTTCAGGGGCAGATCAGCATCATAGAGGGCAACCCTTCCCCCAAAGGGAGGCCGTGCGCCCAGCCCAGGTGGCATTCCTGCGGCAGGGAACCTCCCCGCTGGCATCACAGCCAGGGGAGGCCTGGTGGTGTGTGGTCTGGCCTGCTGACAGAGGCCCAGGAGTAGCCACGGAGCTGGGGACGGTGGAAAGAGGCCAGGCCCGCTCCGGACTGCGGGTCTCAGACAGCCCCACCCCCATACACAGACTCTCTGACTGAGCGGGGCCATTCCAGCCCCTCCCTGTCAGCTTTGCCTGGAAGCAGAGAACAGAACTTTGACCCCTGCTGACGACATTGGTGGTGCCTGAGGGCGGGCTTACCCAACTCAGCTCCGCCCAAACTCTCCCCTAGGCCAGTCCTCACTGAAGGGGAGAAAAGGACACACCTGGAAGTCCCAGGGCCCCACCCACCACCTGAGGCACTGGAGTTCTCTCTTCAGGAACAAGAGCTGATAACAGGACACAAAAACAACAGCGTAGCCTGTTCCTCCAAGCAAGCGCCACCTACTGGCAGGGAGAGCATCCTGCACACCCTTTTCACGACACCTACTGACTCATTATACAGAGAGTGGTCGAATCTCA
>VSMD01097588.1:0-71357 GCA_008750895.1 Mirza zaza
CCACACCTTTCACCTCTCACAAAAATCAACTCACGCTGGGTAACAGACTTGAACCTTAGGTGTGAAACTATTAGAATTCTAGAGGAAAACATTGGAAATACTCTTCTAGACATTGGCCTAGGCGAAGAATTTATGAAGAAGACCCCAAAGCCAATCACAGCAGCAACAAAAATAAATAAATGGGACCTGATTAAATCAGAAAACTTCTCCACGGCCAAAGTAACTTTCAAGAGACCAGACAACCCACAGAATGGGAGAAAATTTTCACAAGCTACACATCTGATAAAGAGCTGATAACTAGAATTTATTTAGAACTCAGGAAAATCAGCAAGGAAAAATCAAACAACCCTATCAAAAAGTGGGCAAAGGACATGAACAGAAACTTCTCAAAAGAAGACAGAATAACGGCCAACAAACATATGATAAAATGCTCAACATCTCTAACCATCAGGGAAATGCAAATCAAAACCACAATGAGATATCACTTAACTCCAGTGAGAATGGCCTTTATCCAAAAGTCCCCAAACAATAAATGTTGGCGTGGATGCGGAGAGATAAGAACACTCCTACACTGCTGGTGGGACTGCAAACCAGTGCAACCTCTGTGGAAAGCAATATGGAGATACCTTAATGCGATACAAGTAGATCTACCATTTGATCCAGCAATTCCACTACTGGGCATCTACTCACAAGATCAAATGACACTCTACAAAAAAGACACCTGCACTCGAATGTTTATAGCGGCACAATTCACAACTGCAAAGTCGTGGAAACAACCCAAGTGCCCATCAGTACATGAGTGGATTAATAAAATGTGGTATATGTATACCATGGAGTACTATTCAGCTTTAAGAAACAACGGTGATATAGCACCTCTTGTATTTTCCTGGATAGAGCTGGAACCCATTCTACTAAGTGAAGTATCTCAAGAATGGAAAAACAAGCACCGCATGTACTCACCAGCAAATTGGTATTAACGGATCAACACCTAAGTGGACATATAGGAATAACATTGATCGGGTGTCGGGCAGGTGGGAGGGGGGAGAAGCGGATGGGTATATACAGACACAATGAGTGAGATGTGCAATGTTTGGGGGATGGTCACGCTAAAAGCTCTGATTCGCATGGGGAGGGGGGGCATGAGCAATATACGTAACATTAACATTTGTACCCCCATAATACACTAAAATAAAATTTATTAAACACTAAAAAAACAAAAGAGTCTGTGAGCTGTGAAAGTGCAAAAAAAAAAAAAAACTTCATAATAGATAACAGAGAATTTGTGTATTTTACCTATTTTTTTGAAAGGGATAATAGGTCTAGCTGTTTTGGGATCATTTTTAGATGTTTTAAGAAATAGAACTACATGAATTTTTAGTGATAATTGTCATAATGCAATTTTATCTGATATAAAAGTTGCACAGAGATAGCAAAAACTAATACAATGGATAAATGGGTAACATTTCTCAATAAACTTTATTCTCATTTTAACCACTAGAGGGCTACCTTGACATTTGATTTCTGAGCCACTGAATTTTAGAAACAACTATCAGTAAGATTTCAAATAACTAAATATTCTGCAATGACTTCTCATTTCAATACTTTCTAATAATTAATTATCAAATCACTTTATACAGCAGAGGACTCTGTGGGCAGGAAAATATGCTAACAGTTGGAAGAACTGTTCCATCCTCAGTAGGCTACGCAACAGAACTAACTGGTAGGCCTGAAATTACCAAAATCAAATTCTCTCAGACTTCTTAGCTTTTAGACTATTGATGGACTTACGTTTTAAGGGTTCCAGATGTCATAAGTTCAGTCACCAAAACAATGCACTTCTTTCCTTTTACTGTGGATTCCCAGGAATCATAGAATCGAACGATATTGGGATGCTGAAGACCCTTTAACATTTCAGCCTCTTCTTTAAATCTCTGCCTCTCAGACTTTGTTAACTTTCGATCCTGCAATCAAAAACCAAAACAGAATGTTGTTTAAAATCATAAAACACCAAGTCATGCAGTTTGCTAAAACATATCAAAGGGGTTAAAATAAAGGGGGACCACTAAAATTTCTGGTGACAGTTTATCAGCCTATCTTAATTAAGAATGAGAATAGGGTAAAGTATGTTTAAGACATTTTTGAATTATAAAGTCATGCTTGGATTATTTTAGTATCTTTATTGCTAATGTGTACCTCAGACATAGTCTCATTTTGTAAGGTGCAGTTACCTTGCCACTTCCAAAATAAATCATTAACTGCTAGAGATGCAATTTAATGTCATGGAATGAACATGGATTTTGGAGGCAGAAAGATCAGAATACAAATTCCAATTTGTATTCTATCTTTGCACTGATTAAAATTTCCATTATGAATATATTACCATCATCTCACAAGGATTATCGTGAGAATTAAGTAATCTAATGGGTATCCTTTAATCATGTTTAAAATGCCAGGTACTTCATAGGTTAATTCACTTCTTATCTGAGATGATTTGGGGGGAGCACTCAATCTGTTATTCTTCCCTCTACGATATTCCATACATACAAACTCTGAATTGTTATGCAAACTACAACTGAAACTATATTAACATTCTGTCCAAGCATGTAAAACCTAGGTATACAATAAGTAATGTATCTATCATACTGTTAATTAAACATTACAGATATAATTTAAAGCCCCTCTGTGTTGTCTTCCTCATTCCTACTCCTTACCCTTGAATAACCACCAACCCTGAATTTGGACGTATCATTCCTATATGAGCCTTTACTCTTTGTATGAAATGTTTCATAAAATGATGTTAGAGTATTCTTTAGAAGCTTGCTTTTTAAACTAAACATGGTTTGAGATCACTCAGGAGAGTATACAAAGAGACAGTAAGATATCTTACATACAATAAAATATCCACTGCATTATTGTAACCTGGCTTCACTTGTTTTCACTGCTATGTGGTTTCCCTTGTTTGAATATATCATAATATATATAATGTATTACTGAGGAATCTTTAGGCTGTTTTCCACTTTTGCCACTACAATACTACAATAGTGTTGTGATATTAATCTCCTTGGGCATATGTGTAAGAGTGTCTTTATAAGACACTGGTTCTCAACTTGGGGCCCTTAAACTCCTTTAAGACAGGTTTATGAACTTGTGTGAAAACGAATCTTTATTTTTCATTAACTTCAAATTTAAATGTAACATTCCCTTCAATTATGACTGTATACATCTAATAGCATTCAGCAGTATCTGTGAGAGTCTCACTTTGTTGCCCAGGCTAGAGTGAGTGCCGTGGCATCAGCCTAGCTCACAGCAACCTCAAACTCCTGGGCTCAAGCAATCCTCGTGCCTCAGCCTCCCAAGTAGCTGGGACTACAGGCATGTGCCACCATGCCCGGCTAATTTATATGTATATATACATATATATATATGTATATATATATATTAGTTGGCCAATTAATTTCTTTCTATTTATAGTAGAGACGGGGTCTCGCTCTTGCTCAGGCTGGTTTCGAACTCCTGACCTCCAGCGATCCGCCCGCCTCGGCCTCCCAGAGTGCTAGGATTACAGGCGTGAGCCACCGCGCCCGGCCGATTTTTATTTTTCATATCACATAACAAGTGGTTGCAGTACATCAGAGTATCATTTATACTAATCATTTCTTTGAAACTATGGTAGCTATTAAAACCTTCTACTAGATCTTATTAGTTTACACAAGTAATGCATGCTATATCACAAATCTTAAAGTTTTTTCGTAACTATTTCAATATAATTAGTTTCCACTGTAACTATGTTTTTGCATGGTCTGAATGTTTGAGCCCTCCACCTCCAAGTTTACATTGAAACCCTAATCCCCAAAATGATGGTATTAGGAGGTGAGGTCTTTGGGGAAGGGTTAGGGGCGTGAAGGCAGCAGTCTTCGTGTATGAGATCAGATTATGAGAGACCGAGGGAGTCTGCTTGCCAGCTCCACACATGCAGACAAAGCTAGAGTGATCTGTGACCCAGAGTGCGCGCCTTCACTAGACACTGCATTTGTTGGTGCCTTGAACTTGCACTTCCCAGCCTCCAGAACTGTGAGAAATAAATTTTTGTTGTTTATGAACGACTTGGTTGATGGTATTTTGTTGCAGTAGCCCTAACAGATTGAGACATCCTCCTACTAACATTATATGAAACTTACCATTGCTCCACATGCTCAGCAGCACTTGGCAGTATCAAACTAATTTTTTTTGCCAATTTCATGACCATAAAATCATATCCTGATGCTTAATTTACTTTTTAGAGTCAACAGTAAGTTTGGGCAACCTTTCCTGTTTTCCTTGCAGACTACTTGACATTCCCCTTCTGTGAGTTGCCCAATCATTTCTTTCTTTAGATGATTTGTAGGAGTTTGTCAATTATTCTGGATATTAAACCTTACTTGGTTTTCTGAGTTACAGATATCTTTTCTCAATTTGTGATTTGTATTTTTGTCTTACTTATGATGTCTTTTGATTTACAGATTTCACTATAGTTCAATCTATCTATCTTTTATTCTGTGGTAGGTGGGTTTTGTGTCTTCAGTAACTTCTAAACACAGAGCCCATAATTTTTCTTTCTTCTTTTCCTTTTTAAAATATAAATGTTTTGTTTGCCACATTTGGGTAATTCATTTGGTGAAGAATTTATTTGGTTAAGTAAGAGAGGGGATTGGCTGCTATGTTTTTTTCTGTATTCTGATGTTCCCAACCGATATTCCCAATACCATTATCACGAACAATCTACCCTTTCCTCAACTCCGTCATAAATCAATTTTCCATATAAGTGTAATACTATTTCTGGATTCTACATTCTATTTAAATGGTCTGTCTATTCCCGCTATTCTTGCACTAACACCACACTTTCTTCATTACTATAGCTTTAAAATAATTCATCCCTGGTGGAATAACTTCCTGCAACATCCTCTACAATTTAATCTTTGAAATCACCTTGGCTATGTTTTTTCCAATGAGAAGAGTTTATTTTTGTAATGAAGAAATTACAGCATAAAACAATTAACACTGTCAGAATATTATCAAGGGTTTTAATTAATGGCATATTACTCGGAATAATATTGAGACAGTACATTCTGTTCTCAAACCACCTTTTTTCCCTGCATAGCATATAATAATTTTAAACAACTTTACTGAGTTATAATTTGCATAACTGAAAAATCACTACTCCAATCACCCCTCCCATTTTATGCTTGCTTTCTTCTACTATTTTAGTAGTTTCATCTTAATACTCCTTAGGTGGTCACTTTTATGATTATCACTTAAATAGTATATGCTGACTTATATAGTCATATGTCTCCTGATGACAGGGACACATTCTGAAAAATGCATTCTTAGGCCATTTTATCATTGTGTGAACATCACTGAATGTACTTACAACAAACCTAGATGGTACAGCCTACTGCTTCTAAGTTACAATCTTAGCATGTTATTATACTGAATAGTGTAAATAAATAGTAACACAATGGTAATTATTTGTGTACCTAAACGTATCTAAACACAGAAAAGGTACAGTACAAATATGGTATTACAATCTTATGGGATCACTGTCACACATGTGGTTCAGCTTTGAACAAAACATGGGGGTGCATAACTGTATCTTTGTTCACCATTCCATTTGCTCCTTACTCCTTTCTCTGGATTTAACTTTCTTCTTTTTTGAAATATATATTTCAAAAGTCTACCAGTGAACTTCCATTTTATTGACAGAATCCTAAGTTTTCTGAAATGTTTATTTCATCCTAACTCTTAAGTGATAGTTTAGATGGATGTAGAATTCTAGGTTGGTTTGTTTTTCTTTCAGCACTGTCAAGATATTACTGTTTCATGTTGTTCTGGCTTCTATTGTAGCTCTCAGTATAAATGCCCTTCCTCTGTAGGCTATGTGTTTTCTCTTTGGTTGCTCTGAAGACTCCTTGTTTCTATTGTGCTCTGCAACTTCACTACTATGCATTTAGTTTCACTTATACATAATGGAACTAATTGTTTTTTTTAGCCATAAGCTTCAAGTATCCATCCTCAAATCAGGAAAATTCTCAAATGTTGTTTCTCTGAATACTGTTGCCCCCCATCTTCCACTGTTTTTTGTTTTTTAGGTTTTAAAATTTCTTTTCCATTTCTTTTTCTCTGCTCTCTGGGGAATGTTCTCAGATTTACCTTTTTGTTCACTAATTCTCCCTGCAGTTATTATATCTAACCTGCTTACTGCCTCTTCTTCTTCTTATAATTATTAATTGAACTTTAAGGTTTAAAGGATGCAAAGGACACATGGCAAGGTCTCAGCTCCTGCTCCAGGTAAGGGTGAGATGAACACAAACCACACACCACACACTTCCAACTAATTACACAAGTCTAGGGGTATGGGGTTAGGTGAAACGGGGCATATAGTAATATTTGGACATCCATAAAAAAACAGAAATACAGAGTCAAGCAGTCAGTCTCAGTCCATCACCAAAAGTACCCAATGAGGAGTTTGATAAAGGGAACTTAAATAACCATTCCTATCCTTACTCTCCCTACTAGCATCAAACACAAAGCCAGGAAGGGGAGGGGAGGGAAGAGGCTACCCACATATTAAAGGTTTCAGTGGGGGAGGAATGCTTCAACCATGTCACCATGTCACCAGGCCCAAAGCCTGGGTAATGGATTTGTCCCTCTCCACTCATCGGTAACCCTACACTTGAGATTCTACATGATAATCAACAGCTCAATTTGCAACAATACCCTCCAACATCCACCCAATTCTAGGTTCATGAACAAACAAGTTTTCCCAGCATTCTCCTTGGAATTACCTCCCTCTTAGGGTCTTGCTCCATCTCAAAATTATCACTGCAAGATAGGCCTCTCTCAGAGTACAGCAAATGTCCCCTTTCGTGCGACTTTATCACTTTTATTCTAACCCTTCAACCAGAGGCTGCAGCCCCTGCCCACAAAGTCCCATACCCTGTCCACTCAGACTCAGATTTAGGCAGCAGAACTACTTCATCCGGGTTTATCCTCCTAAAATGTGTCTTTCTCAGAGAACAGATAGCCAAAAGACAACTCAGAATACCTGGGGCTGAAGAAGGTAACACTTCTCGTTTACATTTTTTTCATTTCCTGAAGTTCTATTTGGGTCTTTATCAAAATCAGTTACCAAATGCACCCCTCTCCCCCCTCAGCATCTTGGTGGTTTTGTTCTTTTAGTTTTTAGTCCTTTTTTCACCTTTTTACCTTTTTTCACTTTTTTTTAGTCTTTTTCCACTTTGTCCAGATTACACTCAGAATATTTTTAACACCTATGTAAATAATTCTAAAATATGCCCATTTAATTAATTCTTAGAAATACCACCTTCCACATTTTTAACATCTTTGAAATCACAGTGTCATACAAATGGAGTCTTAGTGTTATAACCCTATTTAAAAAAATCTCAACAACTTTCTATAGCTTTTAAGATAGAGCTGAAAATCACTGTACCCTAGGAGGTCCCACATAATGTGATCCTTGTCCCAACTCCTTGAGCCTAATTTCTTGCTATACTAATCTTTTCCATTCTCAAACATGTGAAGTTCCTTCTCACCTCAGGTTCCTAATACATGCTATTCCCTCTAAGAATGCCTATCAACTTTTTCTGCCCTTCAAAGATCCTTCAAAGATCAAGTCATTTACGCAGAGAAATCTTGACTGCCCCCTATTCTATATTAATAAATTATTCCCCCTAGCACATTTAGTTATGTTTTTATGAACTATTCACATGCCTCTTTCATAACACTTGATTATACTGAGTGGTATCCCCTCCCTTATAAAATAAGACTTCAGAGGCTTTATTTTGTGACAAAAAGGCACTGACAAAATGCCTTTTCAGTGTTCTAGCTTTAGTACCTGACATTCTAGCAGTGACTTGTTCAATAGCATTGGTTGGCAGGGCGCACTGTTTCACGCCTGTAATCCTAGCACTCTAGAAGGCTAAGGCAGGATTGCTTGAGCTCAGGAGTTCAAGACCAGCCTAAGCAAGAGTGAGACCCTGTCTCTACTAAAAAATAAAAAAATTACCCAGATGTCATGGCGCATGCCTATAGTCCCAGCTACTCAGGAAGCTGAGGCAGAAGGATCCAGGGTGACAGAGTGAGACTGTGTCTCAAAAAGAAAAATGAAAAAAAAAAAAAAAAAGAAATAAGGAAACTGAGCTCCCTTCCTCACTCCCCCTTCAAAAAAAATAAAATAAAATAAACATTGATTAAATGAATCCATGTATATGACTCCCCCTGCCAGCCTCCCACAAAAAAAGTGTGTGCATATGTATATATCCTTCATAAGCAGCTAGCATTTCCCCAGAGATAAAAGGAATTCCTGTAACCTAAAAGAAGGTGAGAATTGGAATCAGGCCTGAGTCTCAGTTAAGTCTAATACAACCTAAACAGAATGACCAATTTGCAAAAGGCATAGACACTATTATATTGATTTTTTTTTTTTTTTTTTTTTTTTTTTTGAGACAGAGTCTCACTTCGTTGCCCAGGCTAAAGTGAGTGCCGTGGCGTCAGCCTAGCTCACAGCAACCTCAAACTCCTGGGCTCAAGCAATCCTACTATCTCAGCCTCCCGAGTAGCTAGGACTACAGGCATACGCCACCATGCCCGGCTAATTTTTTGTATATATTTTTAGTTGGTCAATTAATTTCTTTCTATTTTTAGTAGAGACGGGGTTTCGCTCTTGCTCAGGCTGGTTTCGAACTCTTGACCTTAAGCAATCCGCCCGCCTCGGCCTCCCAGAGTGCTAGGATTACAGGCGTGAGCAACAATATTATATTGATTTTTAAAAAATAATTTGTGAAAGCTTTTTGTAAAAAAACAAAAAAGCTGTCAACTATTTATTTATAGCAAAGTACAGATAAAGAAGAAAAAAAAAATGGGGAATTCTCTCTCATCCAAAATCTACAACTAATTTTCCTTGAGATAATACACTGAATGGCAATCTAAAAATTCCACAGGAATATTAAGATTACATTATCTCTAATTTTACCTGCAAGTCATTGACACTGTGAATAGAAACTATTTTTACGTATCTATTGTAGTTTTACTGTCTCTGAAAATTATTTAAGGGATCTGAGAAATTTGCTTAAATATTTAAAATTAGACATATAGTTTCATGAGAACAGATTATCATCGACTAAATGGAAAAAACCCAAATATAGTCTGGGGCTTCTTTCGATAATTTGTCAAACTGTTCCATCTATAGCTGAATCTTTTATTTTTTAATCTAGAAGAATTTCATAAAAATACATTGGAGAAGTATATAATTTTAGCACTCAAGACTATAATAACGGTAAGGTAGATCAAAACATTAGCACACAGACCAAAGGGACCAGCTGGGGTTTTTGAAATAATATTTGCCAAGTGTGTGGTATTTACTAGTGAGCTGCTTTACTTCATTTAATGCACAGAAAAATCCAGTGAGATACCAATATTAATTTATTTTACAGATGAACAGCCTCAGAAAATTTAAAGTCTCCCTCCATTTCACAAGAAATGCAGAACCAAGAATTAAATGATTTGGTTCAAACCTCATGTTCTGTTCACTATATACTACACAAACATATCCTAAAAATTTTGTGATGGTTCTAAAATACTTTTCTTCTTAGAAGATCCATGCTGATATTTGTTATTAACTAAAGATTACTGAAAAGGACTAGGTACTTTACTAAATTATAGCTGAAGGTAAAATAAAAGGAACCATAAAATTATTTAAATATTACCAACTGTTAATCAAATTATGAAGACAATGATAAAAATTTAAAATACAACATCAAAATTAGCAATAAAGCATTAAATGAGATTTAGAATAGATTAGACACTGTCACTTTTTAGAACCTTCTCTCCAGTATTATCAATGCTGGATATTCCTGGGGCCTTGACATGATAACCCAATTGCAGCATTTATTACCTTTAGTATAAACTAGAGCTGATACACAGCTAACCCACTCTTATCCATTAAATTCATTTCTTTCCACCTACATTAAGTTGTTTTGAAAGGCTAAATGAATAAAACCGAGGATCAGTATAATATGAACGCCCATAACATGCACAGTTTCAGACTGAAGGGGGGTGTGGCCAGGCAACAACTAAAATAATTGTTCATCTCAGTACCATCCAAATAACAGTATTCAGCAGATTATTTGCTCATGTAATTTCTTCTTGAGTGAGGAACACAATGCTAATGTTTGGTACAGTGGCCTTATAACAATCTGTACATCTTCAGCCACCTGCTTTTAAGAATATATTAATACTTCTTTTTAGGCTGGGCATGGTGGCTCATGCCTGTAATCCTAGCACTCTGGGAGGCTGAGGCAGGAGGATCACTCAAGGTCAGGAGTTCGAAACCAGCCTCAGCAAGAGCGAGACCCCATCTCTACCAAAAATAGAAAGAAGTTAACTGGACAGCTAAAACTTTATAGAAAAAATCAGCCAGGCATGGTGGTGCATGCCTGTAGTCCCAGCTACTTGGGAGGCTGAGGCAGAAAGACTGCTTGAACCCAGGAGTTTGAGGTTGCTGTGAGCTAGGCTGACGCCATAGCACTCTAGCCTGGGCAACAGAGTGAGACTCTGTCTCAAAAAAGAAAAGAAAAAAAGAATATATTAATACTTCTTAAATATCCTGATAGACATCTTCTCTTTAACCTCGCATTTCAATATTTTCTTTTTTGTTTGTTTGGTTTTTTGTTTTTGTTTTTGTTTTTTTTTGCGGCAGAGTCTCACTTTATTGCCCAGGCTAGAGTGAGTGCCGTGGCGTCAGCCTAGCTCACAGAAACCTCAAACTCCTGGGCTGAAGCAATCCTTCTGCCTCAGCCTCCCAAGCAACTGGGACTACAGGCATGCGCCACCATGCCCGGCTAATTTTTTTTCTATATATATTAGTTGGCCAATTAATTTCTTTCCGTTTATAGTAGAGATGGGGTCTCGCTCTTGCTCAGGCTGGTCTCGCACTCCTGAGCTCAAATGATCCGCCCACCTCGGCCTCCCAGAGAGCTAGGATTATAGGCATGAGCCACCCCGCCCGGCCTCAATATTTTCTAAATTAGCAATCCTATCCCCTCCTACTGCTTATTATTTTTCTACAGGGTATCCCAAAAGTTGCCATAGTAGGGAAAATGGGAAATTGTAGCTAAATGTACATTTACAAAATATTCATTACAAAATGTTTCCTTTGTATGGAAACTTTTGGGACACCTGTATTGCTTATTTTATTTACCCAGAAGCAAATCTCCCAACCAATTATGTCACTACAGCAGTAAGATTGGTTTTCATTAAACTTGAAATTTTTACTTTGTAATCTAACAACTGTACCTCCAAAGATCAGTCCTCAAGTCTTATTAACATTTTAACTTCTGTAAAATTTTATTTTTAGCAATGTTTAAAATTTTACTGCTAAATTAAGAACACTTATCAAAATAATGGGTGGAGAAAGTGTTTGGAATTCTTGATTAAAATATTTTAGGTCAATATTGGAGTACTCCCTCCTTATCACTGTCTGCACCACAGTGACTTAGCAAAGACTTTGGCATCCAATTCATCTTTCAATATGATGCTAACTGTTGGATGTTAGGATATAGAAATAAAAACTTTTCTTCAGGGGGAGAGTACAGCAGTTTGAAACATTGCTTTTCTAATGCAGCATGGGGTTCACTTACCATTTACAGGAAAAACGATTTTTTTTAAACTTATCTTGTATGTTAAAAGAAATAAATAACATAAATAATTATCTAAGTCTGGTGCCTCTCTCACACAGGCCTACATGGTATAATAGCAACTCAAAGAATACAGATGTGGCCGGGCACGGTGGCTCACGCCTGTAATCCTAGCTCTCTGGGAGGCCGAGGCGGGCGGATTGCTCAAGGTCAGGAGTTCAAAACCAGCCTGAGTGAGACCCCGTCTCTACTATAAAAATAGAAAGAAATTAATTGGCCAACTAATATATATATATATAAAAAAATTAGCCGGGCATGGTGGCGCATGCCTGTAGTCCCAGCTACTCGGGAGGCTGAGGCAGCGGGATTGCTTGAGCCCAGGAGTTTGAGGTTGCTGTGAGCTAGGCTGATGCCACGGCACTCACTCTAGCCTGTGCAACAAAGCGAGACTCTGTCTCAAAAAAAAAAAAAAAAAAAAAAGAATACAGATGTATTAACCATAGGTAACTTACTCTTCTTGAAAACTTCAAAATAATTATAGATCGAAGGCCTAGGAAAGGCTGGGAAAATAACTACTAGAAGCAAAATAATAATTCTTATGCAAAACCTCTTAACTGTTGAAAACAACAAAGAAAGACTAATATGGCTTGTAAGGTGTTTTGGAACACAGTATGAAAATTATACCTATATTTTATATGGTCAAATCTACATATTAAATAAACTCCCACTGCAGATTTCTTTATGACCTTCCAATCTGATATACTCTTAGAGATGAAACAAGGTCTATCCCATAGAGAAGAGAGTCTACGTTAGCTGAATTTTCCTCAATAGGTGAGAAGATATGACAATTATGGGGGGGGGGGGGGGGTTAAATACAGCATCATGTTCTTTGCTTCTCCATGGAGTCTTCTAAGAATTATTTTGAAGTAGTACTAGTTTCAGAAAGGGAAAAAAAGGTTCTCAAAAGAAGAGTAAAAAGAACCTGCTTGTTATATCTAACTCCTCCTTCAATCCCTTTTTTCCCCAGTATGGCTCACCTTTATTTATATTTCATTTTTTACAAGTTTCTGCTTCAAAGAAGCAAGAAGAAAAATCTACTTACAAGAGTTGGGAGAGCTTTCTCAAACCAGATGTGTACTTAATTTATACGTTCTATTCATTGAGCACCCTCCACTTCATCCCCAAATCCAGGCCACAGATATGTAAAATTTGGGGCCTAAGAGACTGTCTTCACCCCTCTTTTGGGGGCGGGGGACATGGACAAAATCCACATAGAATTCCAAAATATATAGAACCTGGCATATATAGGAAGCTTTAGGTTAATGCTAAAAATGTAGCAAATGCCTATAATAGTTGAACCACAAAAATAAACACATTTAGTTCTACTAGAACTATCTTCAATAAATGACTTAAAAAATCTATTGCATAACAAAATGCAGAACAATACCTAGCCATTCACATAAATTTGAAGTATTTTATTGAAATAGATTAAATAAATATGAATGTGAAAGCAGCTAATTGACAGAACTAAACTTCAACTGTAGGTAGGGTCTTATACTAGAACTTCCTAAAGAAAGCAAGAAGGCTGAGAAAGGGACAAGAAGGGAGATGGATGTAGATGGGAATTAAGATGGAAACATTTTTTCTGGGAGTCCGAGGCAGGAGGATTGCTTGAGGTGAGGAGTTCAAGACCAGCCTGAGCAAGAGGGAGACCGCATCACCTCTACTAAAAATAAAAAAGGTTAGTCGGACAACTAAAAATAGAAATAAAAAATTAGCTGGGTGTGGTGGCACATGCCTGTAGTCCCAGCTACTCAGGAGGCTGAGACACAAGGACTACTTGAGCCCAGGAATTTGAGGTTGCTGTGAGCTAGGCTGATGCCACAGCACTCTAGCCCAGGCAACAGAGATTCTATCTAAAAAAATAATTTTTTTCTTTTTTTAAAAAAGATGGAAGAATTTTGCTCACTATAGGAAGGAAATTTGACACATCAGAGACAAATGTTGCTCCACAACACAAGAGAAAAAAGTTCCCAATGTTTCTTGAATGGGATTGTCAAAGGGGAGACCAACACCACAGAACTGAAAACTGAAACATAGTGGGCCATCCTGTAAGAACTTGCCACCACAGAAAAGCATATGTGCTGGTATACATAACAAAGACAACAAGCATCTCTAAGAATTCACTGAGCCCGATATCCAAAACTTGTTTCATTTTATTCAATAAAGAAATCAAGGTATTCACTTAAGAAAAGAGGGAAGACTCTTCCCCCTCAAAAGAAGGAAGACACACCCATTCATATCAACTTTAAATACTTGTGCATTATCTTTTTTTCTAGGATCCACTCCTTATTAAGCTCAATCTTTCTCTCCCTCTTTCCCACACTTACTTGGAAAATAAGGACTATTTCAAGTGTATAAGGAGATCCAGCCCAGAAGCCCTGACAGTAAGAATTGAAGACAAAAAGCCCAATTTCCACAACAAATGCAACCTGCCTTAACAGAGTTTTATGTTGAGGATTAACACTTGATACCGTCATGCCTGGCAAGGTCTGACATTAGTTTTACTAATTCTGGAATTCAAACTAACATTTCCAAAATGTCTACTGGACATTTTATGACCAAAAACTCAATGTATCTCCAACCCTATTAAGTTTCTTCCACTAATCAGCTTATTCACGTCAATTTCCCTATTTTTCTCTGCTATTATTCCCTGTATCTCATTTCCAATGTAAACCGGTAAACTACCACACATCAAAATAATTATTATTGTCTGATGACTCTCTTCACACTTCAACATATTATTTAGATGCAGTTATTCCCCCAAGACACTAAGCCTCCTGATCAAAAATAGTGAATGCAGATTTAACCAATTTTGCTTAAGTGTAATAATCTTTGGGGGCATTTGTTAAACAAGAATTCTAGGACACCACACCAGTCCCAGACAATCAATCTTCAGCAGAGGGGTTTCTTATAACTAGCAAAAGTTAGGAAAATACAGTATTACATCAAAATCCAAATTCCAAAGCCTCTAGGATCTGCCTTCTTACTCAACACTTTCCAAAACAGGCTGGGCATGGTGGCTCATGCTTGTAATTCTAGCACTTTGGGAGTCCAAAGTGGGGGGCTCGCTTTAAGAAGCCTGAAGTTTGAGAGCAGCTTGGGCAGCACAGCAAGACCTCATCTCTACAAAAAATTTTAAAAATTAGCTGGCCGTGGTAGTGCACATCTGTAGTCCCAGCTACTCAGGAGGCTAAGGCAGGAGGATCGCCTGAGCTCAGGAGTTTGAGGTTGCAGTAAGCTATGATGATGCCACTGCACTCTAGCCTGGGCTAACCAAAGCCAAGACTCTGTCTTAAAACAAAACAAACTTTTCAGGACAACCCACCACAGACATGGACTCACATGTCAGGCTCATTTCTTCTTTTGCACTCCTATTTCTAAACTATCTGCCATGAGTCTTAGAGTTTCCTTTCCTTCCTTTCCTTGCCTTAGTTTCTTTGCCATCTTTTTTGAATAGCTAAGAATTATTCTGAGGATTCAACATATTGTATATTGCATATAAGTATGCCTTGAAAACTGTGAAAATAATTACACAAATTAACAACATTATTTTTATGGTAGCTACCACATTCATTGTGATTTACTCTCCCATACATATTCCTAATTATACTTTTATACTTGGCCATTCTTACACTGCAGCGACATATACTGTTAAAGAAGTCATCAAGAGAGGTTAGCATTTTCTTAATTTGGGACCACAGACATTATCAGCAATGGCTAAAAGAATTCTGGGTTCTAATTTAGACAATTTATTAAAAATTAATATATGCATATTCTGGTTCATCTAGTTGACTAAGATTTTACTAGGCATTTGCTTTTTGAATTACATTAGCAACCAAATGATAACCTATGTGGAAATTTATAGATTCAATGTATTAATGTTGTTAATAAAATTAATTTTGGCCATAGACTGGCATGTCCTAATGTCAGCAAATTTCCCTAGTCAACTATTTACTCTGAATTCCTCTGCCAGTTTTAAGATAAAATTTCTACAGTTATGAATCTGTAATGAAACTAGATATTCTTGTAAGACTGTTATTTATAAAGGAAGGCTACTACAATTTTGTTTTGACTGTCAAAAACATTGATTTTAGTAGGTTTTAATTTGCATTTAGATTAAATTTGTTTTGATTATATAGCTGTGTAAGATCCATAAAGCACAAGGTGTGTATTTTGTTTTTTCTTTACATGTGTAATATTTGAATAATTTAAGTCACATTAAGAAACCATCTTTTCTCCTTTAAAACATGCCTAGCAATCAGATATCACTTCACACCAACTAGAATGGCTGTTATGCTCACCCCATCCAAAAAAAGAGAGTTAAAGTGTTGGCAAAGATGTAGACAAATTGGAACCCATGTGCATTTCTGGGATCATAAAATGGTATAGCCAAGGATGGAAAGAGTGTGATGGTTCCCCAAAAAGTTAAATATAGAATTACCATATGGGCTCGGTATAGTGGCTCATGCCTGTAATTCTAGCTTGGGGAGGCCAAGGCAGGAGGACTGCTTGAGGCTAGGAGTTTGAGACCAGCGTCTCCACAAAATATAGCCAGTGGCCCACACACTGGTAGTCCCAGCTGTTCTGGAGGCTGAGGAGGGAGGATAGCTTGAGCCCAGGAGTTCAAGGTTGCAGTGAGCTATGATGACGCCACTGCAGTCTAACCCCAGGAAAACAAAGATTGTCTCAAAAAAAATTAACATTTGATCCAACAATTTTACTTCTGAGTGTAAAGTTTACACTCAGAAGAACTAAAAGCAAGGACTCAAACAGATACTTGCATACCAATGTTCATAGCAACATTATTCACAACAGCCTAATGGTAGAAATGACCTATGTCCATCAATAGTTGAACAGAAAACAAAATATACACATACAATGGAATACTATTTAATCTTAAAAAGAATGAAATTTTGACATATGCTACAACTTACATAAGCCTTGAGTATATTATGCTAAGTTAAATAAGCCAGACACAAAGGGATAAATATTGTATGATTCTACTTATATGATAATAGGCAATTTCATAAACACAGAAAATAGAAAAGAGGTTACTAGGGGGTAGGGGAAAGGGATGATAAGGAGTTAGCATTTAATGAGTAGAGAGTTTTGGTTCAGGATGATGAAATGGTTCTGCATATGGATGGTAGTAATTATGTAATACTGTGAATATACTTTTAATGCCAGTAATTGTACACTTAAAAATAGTTAAAATGGTAACTTTATGTTATATATATTTTACTACCCAAAAAAGGGCTATTACTTACTTATTTTGAGGAAACTTGCTCTTGACACTTAAATGCAAATAAATTAAATGCAACATTAAAAATAGAGGAGGCAGAGGAATGGGGAGAAGCACACTGAGAACTTCAAAAACATAAAGTTCTACTACTTATACTAGGTAAGTACTTGATGTATATGAGAAAAACAATGGCTACTGGTCACCTTATCAACACTCTAAATAAAATTTCACATTTTCTTATTTGCTAATCAAGTACATAATTCTGCCTCAATACTGACCTCTTGATAAATGTAAGCCAGACACTAGAGTCATCTGCATTAATATTACTGTTACAACCTAATCCAACTGTCATTTCACCCAATGGATTTGCTTTAATAGACCTCTTTAAAAATCATTGTTAGATAACCAGTGAGAATTATGTATTTTTAAAATTTACATAAACTTTTTCAAGCATACAGAAATGTAAAATATATAAATACCCATGTATGTATTATCGCCTATATTTGTCACTCCTTAATGTTTTGCCATATTTGCTTTGGATTATTTTCTATAAATAGTAAGATCACCACCATTCCTCTCTCCCCCTCCCCAGAACTAGCCACTGTCTGGAATATGGCATTTATCATGCTATTTTATATTAATAGTTTTACAACTTATGTACAAGTTCATGAATGACATACGATACTCTTGTTTATTTTGATTTTTATAAAAATGCTATCTCTTTTTTTTTTTTTTTTGAAAAAGAGTCTCACTGTGTTGCCCAGGCTAGAATGTTGTGGCACTGGCCTAGCTCACAGCAACCTCAAACTCCTAGGCTGAAACAATCCTTCTGTCTCAGCGTCCTGAGTAGCTGAGACTACAGGCATGTGCCACCATGCCCGGCTAATTTTTTCTGTATATATTTTTAGTTTGCCAATTAATTTCTTTCTAATTTTAGTAGAGACAGGGTCTTACTCAGGCTGGTTTCGAACTGCTGACCTTGAGCAATCCACCTGCCTCAGCCTCCCAAGAGTGCTGAGTTACAGGTGTGAGCCACCACGTCCAGCCTAAAAATGCTATCTCTATACTTACCTTTCTAAATCTAGCTTTTTGCTTATAATCTTTTTAAATGAACCAATTTCCTACCCCAATAGAGAAGACTATCCTCAGAGTATGACTAAATAAAACACACTTCTTTGTCAAATCAAGGGTATTAGCTGTAAATGTTCAAAGTAATCATTATTTACCTAACTATATAGTTTGCAATACATAAAACTAACCTTTGAATTAGTGTACTTTTAGGAGTTGCTTATCAATCCAGGGATAAAAGAATGCACACATCTTCTTTTGGCTAAATCTTATTCATCATGTTCAAAATATGGATACTACAAAGAAAGGCTCTTATTTATTGAACACACTCATCTAATCTTACAAAACTTGTTCCAACTGCATTTATTTGTGGCCTCAGGCTGGCTGGAAAGTATCACAAAAAGAAAATCAATTGCAGCTTCAAAAGTATCTTGTTTATTGCCTATCTTGACACTACATTTCCAGTTTTTCCTAGAATCCTAATATTTTCATTTAGAAACAATTGTAATTCCCCTGTCTTAACCTTTAAACTCTGTCAGTTCCAATTCCCTACATTTCCAAACGTATATTCAAAGAAGGAAGTGAAAATTAAGGGCTTTTTTTTTAATTGTCTTCTTTTAGTTCTATAGGGAAAAAAAGACTAAAACAAAACCAGAGATTTGTTTAGCATCAGGGCTTCAGCAACAAGCCAAAGTCATTTCCACATTGGTCATAATGGAATTCTATATTGAACATAGGTCTTCTAAACTTAAGTGTTTTTGAGCCCATTGTCTGCCACAAGTGGAAGTCAAATTCTCTTCTCATGTTTGCAACCGTGATATGCATAAATAGCAGTATTTTTGCCAGTTTCTAGCAAGCTTTTATTTAGTGGAAGTTTTTCTCAAACTTCCGTCATTTGCTTATTATTTTCACAATTTTTTGCCAAAACAATATCTGCCGGGCACCGGTGGCTCATGCCTATAATCCTAGCACTCTGTGAGGCCGAGGCAGGCGGATTGTTTGAGCTCAGGAGTTTGAGACCAGCCTGAGCAAGGATGAGACCCTGTGTCTATTAGAAATAGAAAGAAATTAGCCAGACAACTAAAAAAAAAAAAATATATATATATATATGTATATATATAAAATAAATTTAGCCAGGCATGGTGACACATGCCTGTAGTCCCTGCTACTTGGGAGGCTGAGGCAGTAGATAGCTTGAGCCCAGGAGTTTGAGGTTGCTGTGAGCTAGGCTGACGCCAGGGCACTGTAGCCCAGGCAAGAGAGTGAGACTGTCTCAAAAAAAAAAAGAGTAACAATATCACAAAAATGGACATGTTTATTAATCAGAACTAATGTGGCTAATTTCTTCCTCCAGAAAACTTTTCCTTGACTCAAGCTCTCTCACTTTTGGGGTGCTGGGGTAGAGGAGCAGCAGTGTTTAGGTATAACCAAGATAATCAAGAAAGTTCCTATATTTAGGTCTAAGTGGTGACGAAAAGCAGGCTGACTAACAGTTTGGTGTACTGGGAAATTCATTCCGCTGTCGTGGGCACTCTGTCTATAGGTCCTGAGTAGAATAAAACTGCTATTCCCAACTGGAACCTAGAGGTGAAAGTAGGGGTATTAGGAAGTGTTTTAAACCTAGACAAACTAATAAATGACTCACATCACTGTATGTATAAAAATAAAAAGGTTAAAAAACCAGCAAGCATTTTCTACCAATTTAAGATTAGAAATGAAGAGAAAATCATCAAAAAAGGACTTATCAATCATATTATCATATTAACAGTTAATGTTATATATTTTAAGTACAATGTCCTATGCTAAGTAAGCTGTAAACACAGATAATTCTTTGTTTAAAGAGACAAGGTCTCACTCTGTTGCCCAGGCTGGAGCACAGTGGCATGATCATACTCAGTGCAGTCTAAACTCCTGGGCTCAAGCAATCCTCTGGCTTGGCCAGTCTTCCCAGTAGCTGGGACTCCAGGTGTCCGTAACCCACAATGTCCAACAACACAATTTTATCTACTGTCTTCAATATATTTCACAAAATAAATCATCAATAAATATCTGATGAATTAAAATGGCTTTCCATCTTAGGATGGCAGGTTAGGTATGAAAAGTCATCTTTTTTAAAAAAAGTTCTTCCAAATACAGAACCTCTTAGGTCAAGTATTAGCTTAAACCAAGAAGAGAATGTTATAGAAAAGCACAGATCTACGTTTTACATAAAATAAAAACCACGTTGTACAAAATTTTTTCACTTAAGTGTATAAAGAAGCATTATTTATAGGAGCATTCTGTTATCGCTGAAATTTTGTGCATACACGTGGAAATTTTCAGGTGGGCCTTACTATTCATGTAGTAATTATCTCTTTTTCTCTTAGTTACAAGACTTTTATGATATATTCACGATTCTAAAAATATACAGAAAGTAAAATTGTTACTGACAATTTTCAGAGTTTTATTCTAAGTATATTACTTAATTATTATAATACTGTGGGTACTATGTCATCCACACTATTTACAACAATCAACAAATTCTTAAAAAAAAAAGTATTGTGTGCCCTTTCAAAAAAAATCAGGCTGCCTTGGAATTTAAAATATCCAGAATCTAAAATCCAAACATAGCATGTTTCCCTTTTTTTTCCCCATTATTATAAGCTGCAATTCATTTCCCTAGAAGAACTGGCTAAACCTAGCTGTCTACTAGCCAAATGATCTCAAGCAAATCATTTCGTCTTTATGGACGTCTACATATTCATCTTGAAAATGAAGAGGATGAGATCAGGCAGAAAAAACCAGAAGATGTACCTAACTTCCATTTCAAAAGAAGAGAAAGGAATAAAGGGAAAGAGGGCAGGAAAAAAGGCAAGAGAGAAAGAATAAACACTAAACAAAATAAAACTTAAATAGGTTATAAGATCACAGTATCTCTTATACTTTAAAAAAAGTTAATACTGGTGGGGCACGGTGGCTCATGGCTATAATCCTAGCACTCTGAGAGGCTGAGGTGGGAGGATCACGTGAGATCTGGAGTTGGAGACTAGCTTGAGCAAGAGCAAGACAATTTCTCTACAAAAAATAGAAAAATCAGCCTGGCATGGGGGTGGGCATGGTGGTGGACACCTGTAATCCCAGCTACTTGGGAGGCAGAAGACAGGGTGATTGCTAGAGTCCAAGCGTGAGGTTGCAGTGAGCTCTGATGTCACCACTGTACTCTAGTGGGGGCAACAGAGCAAGACCCTGTCTCTTTAAAAAAAAAAGTATGTGTGTGATTTTAACAGCAAGGAATTCTATGTCTTTTACTTTATTCTTCAATGTTACCTATGCACAGTATACTATTATGCTTCTCATTAAAGAACTAGAATGGAAATCATTGGAGTTTTGCTTGAGACTACAGTTTTTAATCAGATACATGATTCTGTATCAAAAATCAGCATCCTTGTTTGGTGCCATCAACAAAAAACTACCTTCTTCCAAAATTGCAGGCTACCTAAGAATCTTACCTCTCCACCTTCCAATCTATTTCTGTTCTAATTTCCCTATCCTTTCCTTTACTGTTGATGTCAGAAACATGTAATGTAAATTCAGTATGTTCTTTCATTATTATGCCTTAATTGAAGAAAGCATGTGGCGTCAGTGGTCTTCATATCTGAGATTCAACTAATATTTTCCCACAAAAAGCATTATAAATAAAGGTTAAAGTCTAAACTTCTATTAGCATTACTGGCACCAAACAGATTTCAGCATTTCAAGTTGATCACTTTCATTTTTAAATAGGTTTCTCTTCCATATGTAATATATTTTAAATACTGTGGAAGTATCAGCTTTTCTTGGCTATTCTAGGAACAATCATTTTAATACTGACATTATATGCCTTTTTCACTTAGAAGTCAACAAGCAACTTACAAACTTTTAGAATATAATTCATTCGTGCATAAGTTGATATCAGCAAGGTGTAACCATAAATTACATATTACTAAAAATATTGACAATGTTTAATTTCCATATAATATTATACACAGTAACTTTTTTTTGTTTATTTTCAAGAGGCTGATAGGAAGGACAATCTACCCTGAAACAATATACCTACCTGTGATGGTTAGTTTTATGTCATTATTGCTGTAGTAATCAGTTACTCTAAGAATATAAAACACTAATCTAGGTGTCATGGTAAAGATATCTTTGTAGATGTAGTTAATATGTACAACATAATAAGGGTCTCATCCAATCAGCTAAAAAGCAGTAAGAGTAAAATTGAAGTTTTCTGAGGAATTCTACCTTAAGACTGCCGCAACATCATCTACTGTCCCTGAGTTTCCAACCTCATGACCAGCTCTATGGGCTTCAGACTTGCCAGCCCCAACAACCAAATAAGTTAATTGCTTGAAATGAAATATCTATCTAAAATATGTATAAAATCTTCTAACGGTTTTGTTTCCCTGGAGAAACCTGACTGATACCATTTCTTACATTAAAATTATACATATATACACGTAATTGTAGCGTCCAGATATCCAGGACAACTTCCAAGTTTTTAACTTTTAGTTGAACCTGCCATAAAGGTAGAGGTGGAGATAGGAAGAACAGTGGGAATGCAGAGGTCAAAATAAAAGAAGTGAAAGCAGAGAACTCAGCTGAGCAGAAGACAGACTTTGAGTCTTTACAATAGAACAGCCTACATACATTACAATGTAAGAATAATGAAAACAGACTTACAAAAGAATAAAGATGTTTTTTAAACATATTGAAAGCTATTATAATATGGGTTAAGAACCAGGCAAGCAAACACTGGAACCCACAAGAACTATGCTAATCATATAGTTTCAAGATTTTGTTCATAACTGACACCTAATAATAATAGCTAACATTTATTGAGTTCCAGACCCTGTTCTAGTGCTTTACATGTATCGACACATTTAAACCCAACAACACCTCTGTTCAATAAGTACATTATTATCTTCTCTTTAAGTATGGAGAAAGAAAGGCACAAGAGGGTCACAATCAAAAGGCAGCCAAGTGCCAAACCATAGTGCAAACCCAAACTGCCTTGTTCTGGGCTGGCTCTTTTCCATTACACATTACCACCTAAGAAAGTAGAGGAAAGATGTTATTTTTTAAAAGTAACCATCTAGTACTAAACTGTTAGGTTTCAACACGAATTTTACAGTAATAACTTAAAATAATGAAAATTACATAATATCCAAACTATTAGGTTAAAAATGTAAAGAAAATGAATCTATCTAGGTCAGGCGCAGTCAGTGGCTCACGCCTGTAACCCTAGCACTCTGGGAGCCCAAGGCAGGTGGACTGCTTGAGCTTAGGAGTTCAAGACCAGCCTGAGCAAGAGGGAGACCTCTTCTCTACTAAAAATAGAAAGAAATTAGCCAGGCAACTAAAAATAGAAACAAAAAAATTAGCCGGGTGGGCATGGTGGCTCACGCCTGTAGTCCTAGCTATTCAAGAGGCTGAGGCAGGAGGATGGCTTGAGCCCAGAAGTTTGAGGTTGCTGTGAGCTAGGGTGATGCCACAGCACTCTAGCCTGGGCGACAGAATTAGACTCTGTCTCAAAAAAAAAAAAGGAAAATAAGTCTACATAAAGAAAGGAAAGGCAGAGAAATAAAACACATAGAAGTCAGGAAGAAGACCAACTCCAAGCATATCAATTAACCCTAATAAATGTGAATACGTTAAAGTTCGGTATTAAAAGAAACCTCTAGAAAAGGCTTTTTAAAAAAGTCCAGCTAAGCATTATTTGTAAGAAACACATCAAAAAATAAAAATGATATAAAAGATACAGGAACAAATAAATGAGATAAATGCTAACAAAAGATTGAGAATATAATTATAAAAAGAGTATTTGTTAAGCAAAGAAAATTATCTAAGACAATGTATATTTTATATTGATAAAAGGTACAATTATTCAAGTATGTAACATTCATGGATTTAACCTAGCCTAAATATGAAGCAATAAATATATTATATAACACAAAAACTGTTAGAAACATAAAGAGAAATTGACAAACAAATCCAATTATTTCCTAGAGCTGACACGTTTCTCAAATATCAGCTAGTCAAGTAGTCTTAAGGCAACTATGAGATTTAATTAATACAAGTAATAAATACAGTATGTTTTCCCCTAAAAAACAGAACACATTTTTTCAAATGACCACAGAACTTTAATTTTTAGGGCCAGGCGCAGTGGCTCATGCCTGTAATCCTAGCACTTTGGGAGGCTGAAGTGAGAGGATCACTTGGGGAGTTCAAGACCAGTCTGAGCAAGACCAAGATCCCATCTCTACCAAAAACAGAAAACTAGTCAGGTGCCTGCGCGCCTTTAGTCCCAGCTATGCGGGAGGCTGAAGCAGGAGGATCACTTGGGCCTGGGAGTTTGAGGTTGCAGTGAGCTATGAAGACACCACTGCACTCTAGCCTGGGCAACACAGTGAGACTGTCTCAAAAAACAAAAAAAGAACTTTAATTTTTAAAATACCCGTATATTACCAATGAATACATCCAGGCATCAAGAATTTTAATAAAAATTGAATAAAGAATAGGACTGAACTTGCTTTTAGGATACCTTTATTCCTACAGGAAAGTTTGTAAAAAAGGCTTTGAAGGGGAATAAAAATCAAGGAAGTAATGAGAGAGAATGCTTATGATGTCCTTGCACATATCATGTGCCCAGTAAAATTTAGCTTTTATTATATCTTTCCTATCCACCAGTGACATAAAATCTTTGCATTTTCATATCCTAGTTAAAAAATGTGTATTTAATTTTAATCTCATTATTGCCTTAACTAAAAGCAAATTTTTCTGTCTAATACTCCTGTTTAAAAAAAGAAGAAGGAGGAAAAAAAAAGTTTTTATCAAACATTACCCAAATAATGTTTTCTCCCCACTTTATTCTAAGGGAACACTAAATGAAGCTGAATGAGCCCATTTCTTACCATAGTCAGCAAAGAACAATCAAGGAGTAATAGTTGGTTTTAATTTAATCATTTGTGTGAAGTGATGTGTCAGCATACTAAAATACCCGTATATTAGATTAGAAATAAAGTGTTTATAAAATCCCTAAATTAGAAATCACAGAAGCTATAAGCTATACTTTGGCCACATACAATAAAACTAGGGATCTAGCTAACCTAAATGAAAAGATATAAAGATTTAAATAGCCTAGATCATAGTGAGGCACACCATCAACAAACCCCAACCACTGTACTTCCTGTCAGTTTTTCAATGCCCAACTCAACTAAAAGCAGACAACCAAGGCTCATGAGATTATGTGAAGAAAGCATTTAAAATTAAAGAACAACTAAAATCAATAATGAACAAAAAAGTAAACTGGAAAAAGCAAAAAAGCAGAAGCTTTGAAACAAATTGAAAACTTCAAGGAATAAAAAAACCTATAAATAGAGACAATCTTGTATACAGTGAAACAAGAGGCAATTTTTTTTTTTTTTTTTTTAAAAAGATCTCTTGGAAGTTAAAAAATGATGATGGCAAAAATAAAACTTAACAGCATGGTCACACCAAGATTTTCCACAAGGAAATCTCACTTGAAACCAAAAGATAAAAATATGAAGGGAATAAAGATAAGGAATTAGACCACTGGTCTAGGAGCACCAACATACCTGTAACAGGAGTTCCAGAAGAGACAACAGAAAAAATAGAGGCCAAGAAATAAATAAGTAGAAGAAAAATTCTCAAAATTAATGGCCAGTTTCCAGACACAAAAAGCTACAATGGAAAAAGCAGACTCACCAAGGCACATAACTGAAATTTCAAAACAATGACAAGAGAAATCTGAAAACTTCCAGAGGGGAAAAGAAAAGTAGGTTATAAAGGACAGAGAATTCTGCTAGCATCAGACTATAACAGTAATACTGGAAGCTATAAGAAAATAAAGCCAATGCCTTTAAAATTCTTTAGTAAATTATTGCCAATCTAGAATTTGGTATCTAAACTACCAATTAAAGAGACGGAGGAAAGGAAGAGGAAGGATGATATTTTCAGATATGTAAAGTCTCAAAAATATATTTATGTTCCAAATGCCCCTTTTCAAAAAGCTACGAAGGTATACTTTCACAAATGAGGGAGGAGATCAAGAATGAGAACGAAATGAGATTCTGGAAACAGGATCCAAAATCAGTGAGATAAGAGGAATCCCCAAAACAAGAGCAAAGGAAGATCCTCAGCCTGAGCATCAGAAAGCACCTAGAAAGCAACCAGCGTAAGCCAGAAGTCTCTAAGAGAGGGATCTCCAAAATGGAAGAATATCTGAAAGTTTTAATGAGGTGACAGATTTAAACAACTGGGGTAAGAGTTCAGGAAAACATTAATAAGTACCTTATCTTGATTATGGTGACAGTGTTATGGATGTACCAGCCAAAACTTATTAAACTGTACACTTTAAATATGTGCAATTTATTGCATGTCAATTATACCTCAATAAAGCTATTTTTAAAAATAAAAATGAGAACTGTCACAGTAAAAATATGCATATTAAATACTAAATTACACATTATAAAACAAGATGCTCACAATCACATGAAAGCAAAAACAAAAAACAAATCCACAAGAAAAACTTAGGCATAGACAATATACCAGATGAAAATTCACCAAAATGTTGCCAGTGTTATTATTGGATAGTGAAAACCAGGTAGTTTTTCCATGTCTGGATCTTCCAAACTGTGTACAAGGAACAGGTATTAATACTCTCATAATGTAAACCTTTAAATGAGTACATTTTCTGCAACTTGAAACCAAGGAAAAGAACTCAGCGAATCAGACTGCATCTATGCCTGCAACTATAGTCATACTACTGATGATTTTAATCACCAACTTCTTGAGATACATAGGAAAAGGTTGCTCAGGAACAGTTTAACAAAAGGACTTAGCATTCACAAGTAAAAAAATTAAGAACCTCAGAGATGAGTTGTCCAGTAGTAGTAGTCATTAGCCAAATAGAGTTATTGAGTACTTCTCTGATATGCTGCTAATATGAACTGAGATATGTGTACTGGATTTAAAGATTTAATAGAAAAATATAATTTTTATATTGATATGTTGAAATGATATTTAGATATACTGGGTTATACAAAACATATATAATTTCACCTTTTTTAAAAAATGTGGCTACTAGAAAATTTAAACCACAAATGTGGTACACACTGCTTTTCTATTGGACAATGCTGAATTAAGACTTTTTTTAACCATTTAACCTATCTGAGATAATACAGTTAAGATGAAGTCTCTCACTACAATTTTATTTCCATCATTTTCTCCTTGGATTTCAATTAGATTTCTAAATTCTAATTAATTTTATAGGCTTAGGAACCCCCAGAGTAATATAGTCAATGATACTCACCTAAGCCTTCTAAGACAGGATCCCTGATTTTAGATTCTATCAAAGAGTTCCCTTGGTTTTCTCATCTATAAAATAGGGATGACAACATACTATGTGCAGGGTTACTGAGAGAACTAAATGAGATGATGTACTACGGAACAACTATGTGCCACTGTTACAGACTTGCTAGACTATATACTTAGCTATGTAACTACTTCTAAAGCATTTTCTCTCAAAATTCAAGATTCACATTTAAGCCTCAATAAAATGATAATTAGCTCATGAAATTTCAGGCTCATTTTAGACCAAAAATCTCAGAAGTTAATTTCCAAAGTCAGTCTACGACAGTGACTTAAAATTATATAAAATTTCATACCGTATTGTGTACTACATTTTTTGTTATTTCTTTGTTATTTAAAATAAGCCTGTTAAGTACAAAAATTATCATTTTCAGATGAAGAAAAAGGTTCAGAAGTTCAGGGAATGGCATATCCAGGTATGTACAAACATTAAGTAGTATCACCAGAAAAATTTATTTTAATAGATTAAAAGACTAAGTCACAAGTCCCATAACAACTCAATCAACGGGAAGGGGGAATAAAGAAATCTGACAGAACTAAAGACTGGGAATGTTAAGTTTTCAAAAAAGAAAAAGTTACCTTGATGGTTAGAACAAAAAAGCAAAAAGCCCATTTATTTCAAATAACAGCATATTTATACTTAAAATTAAATCTGTAGTCTCTACAAAATACCTTTCAAAAATCCAAATCCAAAAAGGTGAAGATTTTAAAGGTCAAGAGTTCGAAACCAGCCTGAGCAAGAGCGAGACCCTGTCTCTACTATAAATAGAAAGAAATTAATTGGCCAACTAAAAATATATAGAAAAAATTAGCCAGGCATGGTGGTGCCTGCCTGTAGTCCCAGCGACCTGGGAGGCTGAGGCAGAAGGATCACCTGAGCCCAGGAGTTTGAGGTTGCTATGAGGTAGACTGACGCCATGGCATTCTAGCCTGGGCCACAGAGTGAGACTCTGTCTCAAAAAAAAAAAGTGAAGATTTTTAGGGCCACTGGTTTGTGTTATACTCAATGTCAGTATTGTGCCTATTAACAAGAGACTAAATGAAAAGCAAAAATAAAACAGATTATTTAATTACCTACATTGAAGAGCAGCAACTATAGAACTTTAAATGCACCTAACTTCAGCTATTATGCAGAATCATAATCATTTGTTCCTTTCTGAGGATGAACACTGTGTTCAGAGCTGGTGTTATGATTAACAAACAACAGCAGAAGCTAAAATTCACATAGCCACTGTATTTTCATTTCGTGGCAAATACTTAACAACTTGTTTAACTTAATTAGTTTAATAATTAAAAAGATCTAGCTTCAAGTTTAATGAAATGTTTTTTAAAGAGTGGGCTGTAAATAGTTTTTTTAAAAAATGAAATAGAACAGAAAATATGGCCTGTTAATAAGAAGAGAAATATTTTGTGAAACTTGTCTTTTTATGTATATATATACTGGATCACAATGTATAATGTATTTATTTATTATTTTTTTTGGAGACAGCGTCTCATTCTGTCTCCTAGGCTAGAGTGTAGTGGCCTCATCATAGCTCACTGCAGCCTCAAACTCCCAGGCTTAAAGCCATCTTCCTGCCTGAGCCCCAGAGTCACTGGGACTATAGGCATGCACTACCATTCCCAGCTAATTTTTCTACTTTTTTTTTTGGTGGAGACAGGTCTGGCTCTTTCTCAGGCAGATCTCAAACTCCTGGCCTCAAGCAATCCTCCCACCTCAGCCTCCCAAAGTGCTAGGATTACAGACGTGAGCCATGGCTCATGGCCTTTTTTTTAAATAAGCATTTTGCACTCTTAAAAAAATGTATTCTTAGAATGGGTCTTAGTAAAAAAGGTTTGAAACCCACTGCAAAGTAGTCTATCCCAAACTACTACACACTGAGTAATTTGGGGAGGAAGAGTTTGCAGCAATCAGAGTAAATCAAAGTAAAACTCCTCCTTTTTGACTGTGAGAGGTTAAGAAGCATATATTTAAGGCGTGGGCCTAACGTTGACTGTATCTTCCAACTCTACCACTCACTTTACTAACATAGACAATGGACTTACCTAAGGTCATTCTTCTATAGTTTGCATTAGAATCAAGTCTCTCATTCTATTTCTTTTTGCTTTATATTTCTTTTTGCTTTATATTAGGCTGTAGAAAGCCACTTTAAGTGGCTTTCTTCAAAATAAGTACTCATTTTGAATTTCCTATTCTGGTTTCTAATAACCAGAAGAAATAACACATGCAACTATTTCCTGAAGTACTATTCTACCAGATTAATGACCATGCCAGCTCTCCCATTAAAAGCTTTTTCTAGCTAGTTACTTGGTACTTAGCTTTTTATAGCACTTTTCTTTTCCCATTATGCTCAGTAGTGCATGTAACACACTACATTTAGGAATGCAACATGCTTCCTTTGGGAATGCCTAGCTGTGGTCATAATATAAATGAAATTTTCCTAAACTTCTATATTCTACCCAAATTTAGAAGCAAAGTACCACAAAATCTAATTAAATCAAGCCATACTTTTATAATCTGTGCACCTCACTAGTAAAACATCATAAATATTTTAAAAGGTGTCAGTCAAAACAGTAAAATGTGAAATATGTCCAAAATACTCCACTCTCATTTCCTGAAAGATAAACAGAACTGAATCAATAAGAAAAGAAACATGTAAGGACTGAAGTTAAACTGAATTATAATGTGACCTCTCTAACAAACGTCAGAAAGATGGAACATTACAAATAGGGCAGATTATCACAGCTTCATACTATAAACAGATCTATTTCTATACCTTCTTTCCTAATATTCATAATAAATTCACAATGTTACTTGCAAACAACCCCAAAAAGGTATTTCAAATTACTTCTATAAAAGAATATTAACTGTTCTTCTCTTAAACAATTGTTAATAATTATCAACAAAATTTCAAATTAAAAAAAAACTTTTAAACATTGAGAATAGCAGAGATACTGAGCCTTATTATGACTACTCAAACCAGTTAAGTACATATATTAAATAAATTTCAAACAAATGCAGGCAAGAGAAAACGGAAGCCAACTGAGGTACAGTGTCCGTGGTCAAAGAGAAAATGTCTTAGTTAATTCTTTATTTTTCAAACCTGCAGTATAGTGGTAGAGACAAAAAAAGACCCACTATTTTAATTCCACAGTTACACGGTTGTGTGTGAATTTTTTGTTTAGAAGATTAAGGGAAAGGGAATTTATAAAGAGTATGAGTGGTTTTTTGTATTATATTCATAGCAACACCACTCATATGTCAAATAAAAGAGCTTCCAAAAGTTTACTTAACTTATTTTTCTAAAATACAATGAAAATGAGTACGTTATTCAACTCTCTGGGGGGAAAAGTAGACCATATGATTTAGCAGAAACACATCAGTGGCAATTGTAACAGAAGAGAATGTTGTCCCACTGATCTTAGAAACCCAGACTTCATCCATTTTCTATTTAAGAGTAGAAAAAGACCTGCAAATTTCTAATTTCCCAAAAATATTCCCCATAATTGTTTGCTCCTCCCATGTTTATTTCTCCCTTAATTATAAGATTCCCAGGTATAGATTTTGAATTTCCTGGTAATACTTCACCCTGTGGTGGAGTTCATCATGGTATCAGGGATAAGTCATACCTGTGTTACTATTACCAGTATTACTAAGAAGAATTGAAAATTTTTGTTCTAGACTTTACAAAAATATACCTAGTGAGTTTTTTTAATCTCTCATGTTTCTTTACCTTTCTTATCTTAATCTCCTTTAAAAATGTACATGACCTGCCCATATTATTTTATATTTTAATAAATTATAATCATTCATAATCTCAATTTCTACAAGTCACTTTTTAAAAAAGACTTTATTTTTAAAACTCAAATATCAAATCATAATCACAGATATGAAAATTCTAAATATTCAATATTCGAAGACAGTAGTCCACTGGGCAAGGTGGTTCACGCCTTGCACTCTGAGAGACTGAGGCCGGAGGACTGCCTGCAGTCAGTAGTTCCAGACCAGCCTGAGCAAGAGGAAGACCCTCGTCCCCCTAAAACATAGAAAAAATTAGGTGGGTACAGTGGCGTGTGCCAACAGTCTCAGCTACTAGAGAGTTTGAGGTTGCTGTGAGCTAGGCTGATGCCACAGCACTCACTCTAGCCCTGGCAACAGAGTGAGACTGTCTCAAAAACAAACAACAAAACATACAGTAGCCCTCCTCTGGTTTCCCATAGGTCAAGTAAATAGTATAAGCAAAATTTAATCCTAATTATAAGCAGAGATGTGAAATTGCTCAGGTGGATAGATAACTCCTCTTCCATAAAATTATTTCAATCATTAAGTAAATAGGAATCAGCTACTTATTTTTTTTCCACTTTTTTTTATTTCAGCATATTATGGGGGTACAAATGTTAAGGTTACGTATATTGCCCATGCCCCTCCTCCTCTGAGTCAGAGCTTCAAGTGTGACCATCCCCCAGACATTGCATATCTCACTCATTATGTTTGTATATGTCCATCCCCTCCTCCCCTCTCCCACCTGCCCGACACCCAATAAATGTTATTCCTATATGTCCACTTAGGTATTGATCCGTTAATACTAATTTGCTGTTAAGTACACGTGGTGCTTGTTTTCCATTCTTAAGATACTTCACTTAGTAGAATGGGTTCCAGCTCTATCCAGGAAAATACAAGAGGTGCTATATCACCATTGTTTCTTAAAGCTGAGTAGTACTCCATGGTATACATATACCAGCTACTTATATTAAATACATTAGATAGCCTGGGCACTAAATAAAAAGTGAAGCTTCAAGTCCTTCTAAAGCAACTAATGAGGTATCCCCTGCCAAAGTTTTGGATAACATTTTGAAGTCATATTTAACTGTGGCCACAATTCAAAAGTAGATGGCACTTGAAGCTTAAGTTTAATAGTACAAATCTGCCATATCTCAATAGGATACAAAGACAGATGACAAATACTGTAAAGTGTTGGCAGTCAAACATTCTAGTTTCCTGAGGCTGTGGCAAATTGTTTTTTAAAATAGCTACTATGTAGTATTAATATTTGTTTAATTAAGCAACTACAGGGAACTTTAATAGATACTAAATATTTACCACCTGTCATTTCATAAAAATTTCATATCTGTGATTGATTTGATATTTGAGTTTTAAAATCTTGAAATTTGTATAGAATAGAGTCTTATTTTAAAAGTGACTTGTAGAAATTGGAAGGAAACACCCATTGTGCTAACACTCATTTTCCCAGTTCATAATATCCTAATACTTAAGAAATTACACAGCTGAGTACGGGGTTCCATGATAGACCATATCTAGCTCTATTTCAAAATTGTAGCAGACGTTTGGTCCAAAGTAACATAAGCACGTAACTCTGACAAAATCTTATCTTTCATGCAAAAATGAATCTAATTCTATAGCTATTTAAAAACCCCAAATGAGGGGCTGGGCGCGGTGGCTCACGCCTGTAATCCTAGCACTCTGGGAGGCCGAGGCGGGCGGATTGCTGGAGGTCAGGAGTTCGAAACCAGCCTGAGCGAGACCCCGTCTCTACTATAAATAGAAAGAAATTAATTGGCCAACTAATACATATAGAAAAAAAATTAGCCGGGCATGGTGGCGCATGCCTGTAGTCCCAGCTACTTGGAAGGCTGAGGCAGTAGGATTGCTTGAGCCCAGGAGTTTGAGGTTGCTGTGAGCTAGCCTGATGCCACGGCACTCACTCTAGCCTGGGCAACAAAGTGAGACTGTGTCTCAAAAAAAAAAAAAAACCCCAAATGAAAACCACATATGCTAATTTTATCCAATGAGAACAGTAACCAAAAGGTAAGACTGCATATCATGTAATGAGTAACATATGCACATAATTTTCAATAAATCGCAGAATATTGATAATAATGGGACCAAGGAGGGCATTTGGCCCAGTCTTTTATCTCCAGCAGTTCTGAATAGGTCTTTGTAAACATTCTAGTCAACTATTATGACTCAAACACAGCATTATGGGTTAATTCTTTATAGTTCAGATTTTTACTTATAAATCATTTTCTTTTACTGACCCTCAGAAGTCTCTGAAAAACCATACTATGCAAGTCCTCTCCCAAAGCACCAGCCCAGTTATAAATGCCATACAAAGTAAGAACACATTGAGACCTAATTTTATCCTAATATACTTAAGATGTAACATCAAACACCAGATTGAAAACTGACAAATCATCAATTTGTTCTTTGGGTTACAAACAGACGACTTAAGCTATTAATTTTAATGTACACTACAAGATAAAGTTTGAAGAGAAGCATGCTCCTCTTTTAAAACAAGAATTTAAAAAAAAAAAAAAAAACAAGAATGATCCAGACTCAACTCCCACATCTACCATTTGCTAGATGTGATCTTGGCAGATTATTTCAATTCAGTCTCTTCACCAGCAAAATGGGATTGATCTCTTATGTGGCACAAAATTTAAATGAGAATATATGTAAAACATAGTGTTTAGTCCATGAATAGTATCAAATCCGCACCCCTCTCTAATTCAATACAAGTCCTTTAATCTCTCTCTCTCTCTCTCTCTCTCACACACACACAAACACACACACACACACACACAACTTCAAACTTTTGATCAAAGTTCACATTAGACTCCAGAAGGAATTGCCATTGAAAACAACACCTCATCACAAGACAAAAATTTAAAAACAACTTAAAGCCGGTGCGGTGGCTCACCCCTGTAATCCTAGCACTCTGGGAGGCCGAGGCCCGCAGATTGCTCGAGGTCAGGAGTTCAAAACAAGCCTGAGCAAGAGCGAGACCCTGTCTCTACTATAAATAGAGAGAAATTAATTGGCCAACTAATATATATAGAAAAAATTAGCCAGGCATCGTGGTGCATGCCTGTAGTCCTAGCTACTCGGAAGGCTGAGGCAGCAGGATTGCCTGAGCCCAGGAGTTTGAGGTTGCTGTTAACTAGGCTGATGCCATGGCACTCACTCTAGCCTGGGCAACAAAGTGAGACTCTGTTTCCAAAAATAATTAATAAATAAATAAATAAATACATACATACATACATACATACAACCTAAGAACTATTCTGTTACAAGAAACTGTATTACTTGGTTTGCCATTAACCTCATATATTAACTAATGTCTTAATTTACTTTCTAAACACAAAGAACATAGACGAGGGAATAATCACTTATGCAACTGCAAAATTAAAATCTTAAACACTGATAAGCTAGTATGAGCATTTTAAAAAATCTAGTTTTGTGTATACTAAGTTAAAATTTGTATCTTAACACTGTAACATAAATATATACACAAAGACAAATCAATTTTAAATACCAATATCAGGAAGATAGGAAATTAGAAATTCACCTATCAACTAGAGAGAAGATTCAGTATACTTAAAAGTAATGAAAATGAACGATTAAGATGACTAACTCACTTGATGGCATAAAGAGTACTTTACTACTGACATTAAATTCCCAACACTGAAAAATATTTGTAGAAAACATAAAAACATTATTAATTTTGATATAAGGGATTTATGAAAATCAACTGGGGAAAAGGATCTGAAAGAAGGCAAAAATAAAACAAGAAACGAGGAAATACCAATGAGAAATATTTAGAGGCCAGGCGCGGTGGCTAACACCTGTAATCCTAGCACTCCGGGATGCCGAGGCAGGAGGATTGCTCGAGGTCAGGAGTTCAAGACCAGGCTGAACAACACTACAACCCCATCTCTACTAAAAATAGAAAAAATTAGGTGGGCATGGTGCTACGTGCCTGCAGTCCCAGCTACTCAGGAGGCTGAGGCAGGAGGATGGCTTGAGCCCAGGAGTTTGACGTTGCTGTGAGCTCGGCTGACGCCGTGACACTCTAGCCCAGGCCATGGAGCGAAAAAGAAACAAAGAAAGAAAAAGAAATATTTAATAGCATTGATAAATGAGCAGTGAAATAAGAACTCTCACTTGGGTCACAGAAAATACAAATATAAATATACCTTTTGGAAAATAACTGGACGATCCACAGAAAGCATTTAAATGTTCATGCCTTTAGAACAAGTAATTCCATTTTTTAAATTTAATCCGAAGAAAGTAGTTCTAAACAGTTGACAGGTGAGGTATGGGTTTGTTTGTTCACAAGGCAATAGGTAAATTCCGTTTTCTCTATTCCAAACTTTAGCCTGGGCATCTCTTGTTACTTTATAACCTACAATTAGAAGACAATCCTCTCAGCTGGGTTCCGTCAGAGACCCTCCCAGGGCCAAAGAAAGGAGTTCCACTGGACTATACTAGAAAGGGAGGGGATGGAAACAATGAAGGCAGTTCAAGAGGTGGAAGCTGAGGAAAGAAGGGGATTAGAGGATTCAACCAAACCAAGATCAATACTGCCATCCTTCTCCTTAGGAGCCCTAGGAGAGGAGAGGATGATGGAGGGACAATAATGGCAGTAACTTTGCTTTGGAAAAATTCTGCAAAAGATCCCATTACTCAAGATTAAGATTCTCTGTAACATGGCCTTCAAAAAACCTGCCAGACTTACATAAATAGGCATGTCAATGACAAGCAATGTAGGTGGAAGACTGGAACGCCCTGTCCTGATAAAATTCTGGAATGTATGAAGCTCTGCAAGATTGGGGGCAGGGGGAATTGTGGAGTAGAATAAGGACCAACTAAACTGGGTGAGAACACAACACAGATTAAATTTGACTTTAGTAAAACAGGAATATTATATTTCATGGGTACAGCCTGTGGAGTTAAGACTCATAATAGAAAAAAAATGACAATTATCTAACATTAAGGAGGAAATGAGGTAAATTATGGTATATCCACATAAGGAACTATCATGCAACTGTTAAAAATACTTATACTCAAAGCATGATATACGCTGATTTTATATATGTGTGTTAATTTTTATGTTACAATGAATTATAAAATTAACATCTATAAAATTACACACATGCACACACACACACAGATCTATGATCCTAGTAGAACATAAATTCCATGAGGGCAGAGATTTTTTCTTTATTTGCCACCTAAGACAGCACCAGGCACATAGATATGCAAAAAACATTTGTGAAATAAATATAAAATCCATCATGGGGGGAGGGAGAGACAGTAATTCAAAATGATATATGAACTGTCTTTTAGTGATGAAATTTTAGTGGGGTTATTTTGGTCTTTATTTTTTTATTTCCTTAAGATATCTCTGAGAATATATTACTTCTATAATGGAAAAAACTGATTAGGAAGTAGTTCCCTTTAAATGCCTTAAGAATTTGCTACATTTTCAAAACATCCTTGGTATGCTCTAGAGCAGACTTTACCAAAAGCAAAGTAAGCAGAGTTAGGTTGTCTTGAGTGGGGTACAAAGTAGAAAAAGCACACTAAGTAATAAGGCTTTTTCCTCTGTAGCTTAGTAAATATACAAAACTAAACTTCCTCAAAGAACTTTCAATGTACTGTTATTAACACCCCTAACACTTGGCTTTTACAAAACTCTGAACCACACAGTAACAATGTTCTAAAACCAAACTACTGATGTAAAGTACTCTGATAATGCCCCAAATCATATGAGAAACAGTGATGAACTGTCTTGCTAATCTCTGGACAAAGGCTGAAAGTAGGGTAAAAAAAAATTTTTAGCTTTGCCATGTATCAGCCATAATTTTCAAACTTCTGTTCAGAATGATCAAAAGCATCAATGGTCAATTTCCTAGATTTAGTTCTAACTAAATGTTTGCATTTGTGCATCAAACATTCTAATTAATTTTCTCTTACTGAGAATAAAAAAAGTACACACTTAGGTAGAAATTCAAGTACATTCCAACCTCAAGATCATTTCACAACTGCATGTGCAGTAATACAAAGTATTAAAAACAATTCCGATAACATGTACAAACACTTAGTTTTTATCTAAAATTATAAATTCTTAAATAAACAGACTAAAATTTCTAATTTTAACATGGGAAATGGTCTTTTCATGAGGCAAATCAGGCAAATTATGCCACCATACAGCATCACAACTATATGTACACACCCCCACATGATTACAGTGTACAAATATTGTTGTTTTTCAATCTAAAAATCTCAAATTTTTAAATAGGAAAATGCTCTTGTTATGTGGTAAAACAGGCAAACTGTACCACCATACAGGACGATTACAACCATAAAACAAAAATCAAACACACAAACTAAAATGTTATGAATGGCAATAATGCTCATAACTAGATGAAGGGATCAACTGCAGGTGATTTTTATTTCCTTCTCCCCCTCCAATATCCTAATTTTTATATTTAGAATATATTCTACAAATTTTTAAAAATCTTTTGTGTGTGTGATTTAAGGATGGTTACAAAAGCTAACGTGGATGCACTAGAATGTTTATAGCAGCACAATTCACAATTGCAAAGATGTGGAAACAACCTAAGTGCCCATCAATACATGAGTGGAGTAATAAAATGTGGTATATGTATACCATGAGTTCTACTCAGCCACAAAAAACAATGGTGATATAGCACCTCTTATATTATCCTGGATAGAACTGGAGCCCATTCTACTAAGTATCACAAGAATGGAAAAACAAGCACTACATGTACTCACCATCAAATTGGTACTAACTGATCAACACTTAAGTGCACATATAGTAATACCATTCATCAGGTGTCGGACAGATGGGAGGGGGTTGGAGGGGATGGGAATATACACACATAATGAGTGCCATGTGCACCATCTGGAGGATGGACATGCTTGAAGCTCTGACTTGGGTGGGGCAAGGGCAATATACGTAACCTAAACATTTGTACCCCCATAATATGCTGAAATTAAAAAAAAAATTAAAGAAAAAAACTAACGTGGAAATAAATTAGGTTTATAACTCAGATATTTTAGTCAAAATCAAATTAGCATGTAGCTATAAACAATGACTATAAATGGCCCTTATACAAAAGGAAAAGTTATGCTTTTGGAATCATTAAATTACCACTAAGAGTTTAAAAAGCACTGTCTTGGCATCTCAAATATATTAAAGCAGTTTAACTATATTCTCACTAGTACCTTTTCACCCTTCTTTACTGTAGTGGCACAACTAGTCAAAGAATGTAACTATTTTGGAAACACTCAATGAAAATAAGCAAGAGATACCAATAACAAATTTAAGCTATTTCTCTGTATCATTAAGATATGCACATGGGCACTAAATTAGTTAACCAATTTAAGGAGCTACAATGGCCAGAAATTACTAAAGAATATAAAGCAGCAAGTTTATGCACACTCAATACAGACCCAAACATACCAGTTTATCTGAAATAAGCCAAAGTATTTAACAACATTTAAAGATATTTACAGTAAACACTGACTTCAAATATTCTCTTGGCAACAACTAAAGTACTCAAAGATCAAGATTATAAAAAAAGTATCATGTCTGAAAAAGATATGCTGGTAAGTAACAGAAGATAAAAATTTTAAGGACAGGGATTTCAATTTTCAAAATAATCATGTATTAAAAGTGCCACAAACAAAAAAGGCAAGACTTTAAAACCCCAATATTCTCTGTTCAGCAATAGCAAAAGAAGTATGGTTTGTAAAGGATGCTAATGAAAGAAACCACAAAAAGGAAGGTGCTTAACATATTTTAAAAGGAAGTAGTAAACTTTCTGCAGCATCACTTCTAACATTTTATTTTAATAGAATAGTCTAAGTCAGCAACAGTCAAGAGAAATATAATGTGAACTAAATGTATTTTACATTTTCTAGTAGCCACATTAAAAATATATCTAAATATTATCATTTCTTTTTTTGTACTAAATTTTCAAAATCCAGTGTGTATTTTACATATAGCACATATTAATTTGGATGTTAATTTTAGATAGGAAATATTCGATCTCTTGGCCAGGCGCAGTGTGGCTCACACCTGTGATCCTAGCACTCTGGGAGGCTGAGGATGAAGGATGGCTCGAGGTTAGGAGCTCGAGACCAGCCTGAGCAAGAGTGAGAACCCATCTCTACTAAAAATAAAATTAGTCAGACGACTAAAAAAAAAATATATATATATGTGTATATAAATATAAAATTAGCTGGGCATGGTGGCACATGCCTGTAGTCCCAGCTACTCAGGAGGCTGAGGCAGAAGGATCACTTAAGCTCAGGAGTTTGAGGTTGCTGTGAGCTAGGGTGACACCATGGCACTCTAGCCTGGGCAAGAGAGTGAGATTCTGTCTCAAATAAAAAAAAAAGAAATACTCGATCTTTATTTAGATTCCACTTGGCTATGTGATAAAGTAGATTCACATAGCCATGTTGTTCAGGGCATACTTAAAAGTTTTCAAAAAACTAAATCAGGTGTCATTTTAAAATTTTAATTAATTAAAATTAAATAATATTTAAAATTCAGTTCCTTAGTCAACTTTAGCCACATTTCAAATGCTCAATAACCATGTGGTTAGAGGCTACTATAAGGAATAGCACAGGTCTAGGTGCTAACACATTCTAAACTGACAAACTAATCAAAGACAATTCCTAGAACAGTTTGGTGTTCAAACACAATGGAAGTTTCTGCTAAAGCTATTACTCAGTGTCAATGTGGTATGATTTATACAACGGAGAAAACAGATAAAAACTCAGAAAACAAATACTGAATTTGATACTTAGATTCACAGCATTTATCTTTATTTATAAGGGAATGATTGTGGAAGTGGGTAAGGAAAATACCCTCCTATATTATTGCAATCTTCTCCCACAACTATAATATAAAATAACAAATTCAGGGCAGTTTATATCACCTGTTTTCCTCTGAGGCTAAAAAGCTGCATCATATACTCAGATGCAGCAACAGAGTGAATGTACAAGCACAAAGAGTAAATTAATTTTTAAAAAGTACTGTTGCTGTAAAGGAAGATATTAGAGAAAGAACGTATGACTTCCCTGTTGCAGTAGGGACCTACATGAGAAGAGTATCTTGAGGACATTCACCTAGGAGTTAAGAGATTGGCTATATACATACAGGAGAATTATGCAAATTAGTACACATATTTAGAATGATAGGAACCAGGTTTCTTACCCTTGCAGAAAGATATAAACATAGAAAAAGGAAAAGCTAGAATGAGTTCTACATTGAATTAGAATTGGAGGTAACAATATGAACTCATGGCTTTCGATATATATACACAGATAAATATAGATGTGTACAAACACACATGCATACTTATATTTCCTAATTGCTATGGTCTGTCTGTTTCCCCTAAAACTGACATGTCAGAAACTTAATCCACAATGTAATAGTGTTGAGAGGTGGGGCTGTGTCCTCATGAATAGATTAATGCCACTGTAACAAAGGCTTGCAGAAGTAGGTTCACTCTCTGCCATGTGAGGAGGCAGCAAGAAAGCCCTCATCAGATGCTGCTGGCACCTTGGTCTAGGACTTCCCAGCATCTAGAACTGTGTGGAAATAAATTTCTGTTCCTTTTTCTTTTCTTTTTTTTGAGACAGAGTCTCACTCTGTTGCCTGGACAAGAGTGCCATGGCGTCAGTCTAGCTCACAGCAACCTCAAACTCCTGGGCTCAAGCAATCCTCCTGCCTCAGCCTCTCGAGTAGCTGGGGCTACAGGCGTGCGCTACCATGCCTGGCTAATGTTTTTCTATTTTTAATTGTTTGGCTAATTTCTTTCTACTTATAGTAGAGACAGAGTCTCACTCTTGCTCAGGCTGTTCTGGAACTCTTGAGCTCAAACGATCCGCCCGCCTTAGCCTCCTAGAGTGCTAGGATTACAGGTGTGAACCACCTCGCCCAGTCTGAATTTTTGTTCTTTATAAATTTTGTTGTAGAAACAGAAATGGACTAAGATACTAATTCTTCACTGAAAAAAGCCTGAGAACAGCCCAACTAGCTATGAGCACACCTGGCACCATATCTTGTTCTCCAAATACCATTCTACACTAAAAAGAACCAGGGCTCTAGAAGAAATGGCTGGTGCATGACTGCAGTGGGGAAATAATAAAACGAACCTAGAATATCCTGTGCAGAAAGTAAGGATGTCATCAAAAAATGACAGGGGCATGTTAATAACAAGGACACGGAAGGCAGCTTCTAGGCAAACCTGGAACAACTGTTATGTTTGAAAGTATTTCACAGTAAAAAGTGTTCTAAAAAGTATTACTATATCCATCACAGGAAGATATGAGGGGAAAAATTACATTGTGTAACATTTAGCTAAGTACTGGTTGTTGAAGAAGTTAATTTTACTCATGAAGATGATAAGACTGACAGATGTTTAAAACATTGAAATAAATAATAAAGTATTCACACCAAGTACATACTTGGTAAAGATTTGTGAAAGCCTATAACAGCAATAGTTATTGGTAGTATGGCAGTTTCACTTCTGCCCTTACAAGAGGGATAGAAAATGGCCAAGACTGTCATCATAGAAATCAAACTATTCTTTAGCCATAGGAGTCTCACCAGCAAAATATTACCATGCTCCCCGACTTATGTCCAAGAAAAAAAATCTGTGGAGACACAGAGAAACTGTGCAACACAGTTTGTCCACCCAAAGTAAAATCTAAACTAGCACCTCTACGTAGCAGGGTGCCTGGTTAGGCAGAACAAGTATTTAAGTTGAAAGTCTACCATTTAAAAATTGCTGGTGGTTTTTTTTTTTTTTTTTTTTGGGGGGGTCTGGGTATAAAACAACAGTGCACCTAGGAGCCACCTTCTTTGTTCTGTGAAGAACCACTTGAGTGGCCCTTCTGAATTATGTAACTGAAGCAAATAAATCCTGGAGAAAGGATATAACAGCCTCTATTTTTTGACTTGATAAAAGCTATCCATACCAATAATATTAAGTAGTAGTAAGAGAAGGTGTGTATACATAAAAGGCCAAAAATCTTCTGGTAAGCAACTGAGACTCCAAGGCCTTCCACTTTAAGTGTAATGTTATTAGAAATCCTCTGATAGACTTTAAACAGCTCTGAATGAAGTCCACTAGCAGAAAAGTTTCGCATATCCTGAACATACACAGTAAGCAAACTCACCTTGAAAGATAAGGGAATTAAAGTCTAAACCAAGACTCGGCAATTAAAGGAGGAGAGGTGATCTTGTCTGTGTAGTTGAAACTAAAAACCCCTACCAACCCAGCTACTCTACCACAACAGGAATATTTTGAGAAATCGGCCATATTTTGAGGTGAGGTTTGATGTGCCCAATTGTGGATTATTCCCAGTGTAAGAGGGTATTGGACTGTCTGACCTCAATGAATCATTTTAGTCTAAGGAACATCCAGAAATCCATGCCCATGAGATGATACATTCATTAGTCTATGCTGGTGCGCATACAAGCAAATAATAGCAACTGATACCAAACTGGTGAAGGATCGTGCAAGTCATGATAAACATGCATTACCTTTAAGAGAGTATAGTGGCGAGCAACCTGCAGCCTCAAGGCCACATGTGGCCCTCCCGAAGCGCAGCCCCTCGATAGAATCCAAACTTCACAGAACAAATCCCTTTATTAAAAGGATTTGTTCTGTAAAATTTGGCTTCAGTCAAAAGGCCACACTCAAGGATCCAGAAAGCCACATGTGGCCCCAAAGCCGCAGGTTTCCCACCCCAACCAGAAGCTGGCCATCAATAAATAATCAACAGTAGCCACTTCTATCAGCTTTAACATACTTTCATTTATATCAAATGCTCTACGATAAATAGAATAGCACCAACAAAATACGTCCCCCAAATCTCAGAATATCATCTTAACACCCTACTTATTTAGACATCAGTTACTAGAATTACAACCCAAAGCCAGAATGTAAGACCTGAGCAGCACAAATACAATACCCTAAAGTTAATGAATTTTACTCATACTTATTCCTCTTTAAATCATTAAAAACCAATTCTAACAAAATTGGCAATTTAGTTAACCAGTGCAGGCAAAATCAGAAACAACTGTTAATAAGGAGCCTGGTGCAAATGAGCCAACAGCAGCAAGCAGTGACCACTGACATACCAGAAGGTTGGGGGGTGGAGGAAGTTGGGACATTTTTTTCAAAAACTTAGTGTAGGAGTATAAAGGCAAGATGCCCATTACCCAAGCAGCCCTTAGGTGTATTATTATCTAAATGTAATAACTGGTGCTTTTAGTCATTCTTGGAAAAGATTTAAATCCTCTAAATGGGCAGAAAAATGATACACTTTTTAATAAGAGTTTTACAAGATTGTTGATACAAAGTCTTGTTACTTTGAAAACAGAACTTCAATTAAATGGAAATCTTACTAGGGGTGGGGAACATCTTATTCCCATAATAATACTGAATAAATTAAGCATTCCAGAGGATTTCAAAACATGCTTACATAATTTAAATGAGTTTTCTATTTGGAACTCATACAAACAAAAGAGTCAAATCCTCAATAACACATGTAATACGTCACAGTATACAGTGAAGAGGAAAATAAAAAAGGTATCGATAAAAAATTAATGGAAGGCCGGGCGCGGTGGCTCAAGCCTGTAATCCTAGCTCTCTGGGAGGCCGAGGTGGGCGGATCATTTGAGCTCAGGAGTTCAAGACCAGCCTGAGCAAGAGCGAGACCCCATCTCTACTATAAATGGAAAGAAATTAATTGGCCAACTAATATATATATAGAAAAAAAAAAAAAAATTAGCCGGGCATGGTGGCGCATGCCTGTAGTCCCAGCTACTTGGGAGGCTGAGGCAGCAGGATTGCTTGAGCCCAGGAGTTTGAGGTTGCTGTGAGCTAGGCTGACACCACGGCACTCACTCTAGCCTGGGCAATGAAGTGAGACTCTGTCTCAAAAAAAAAAAAAAAAAAAAAAAAATTAATGGAAAAGAGTCAATTCACATAGTACCTACATCACAAACTAAGCTAAAAAACCATAACTTCAATCTCTAAAGTAGATAAAACCAAGTTACAAGAAAATGAGCAATCTTTATATGCAAAAGTTATCTAGATACCATTAGCAAAAACTCTAACACTATAGCTATTCCATTTGTTTCTATTAAATGGAAATAACATCATAATATCAACTGCTAGAAATAATATTCCCTCTTTTTAAATACTTAAGTCTAAACAGAAGTAAAATTCTTTGTAATAACTAATGTAAATAGCATCTTAACTCTGAACACACCAAGAAATTAATAAAACAAAGCTGCCATAGTCCTCCTTATAGAATCTGTTAATTCACATATATGGGCCAGGCGTGGTGGCTCACGCCTGTAATCCTAGCACTCTGGGAGGCCGAGGCAGGAGGATCACTCAAGGTCAGGAGTTCAAGACCAGCCTGAGCAAGAGCGAGACTCTGTCTCTACTAAAAATAGAAAGAAATTAGCTGGACAACTAAAAATATATAGAAAAATGTAGCTGGGCGTGGTGGCGCATGCCTATAGTCCCAGCTAAGCGGGAGGCTAAGGCAGAGGATCCCTTGACCCCAGGAGTTTGAGGTTGCTGTGAGCTAGGCTGATGCCACGGCACTCTAGCCCAGGCAACAGAGCAAGACTCTGTCTCAAAAAAAAAAAGAAAAAAAAAAATACATATACATGAACACTGCCCAAAAGGCCATTTACGTGGGGATTTATTTCATGAAAAATTTTAAAAGGTATGAAGTGCTCACTGATAAATTACAATCGTTAAATGGAGCAAAAGGAGATAGAATTCCGCAAGAACTCAAACTCTTTTCTTCCTGAATTAACTAGAGAGTACTCTATAGGGGAAAGAAAAAGGACTCAGATATGCCATGTGATCTTAAACAAGCCATTAAACCTGAATTAGTTTCCTTAAATATAAAATTTTTAAAAATCTGTCTCATATTGTTAGAATTACAAACAATATGGGCAGAGCATTGTGCCTGTCACAGAAGAGGGGCTCTTATTAGGTAGGCAACTGTTAATAATTATCATCTTTCCAGATTAATTACCAAAGACTTTGAAAACACTCAAGTCAATTTTGCAGAGAGACGCTCCACTTACAAAGTATGTGTCACCATATGCAAATACAGCAGGAATGCCAGAGATCACGGGAGAGAAACAAACTGTTTCACGCACTAACTGCCATGTGAGTTGTGTTCAATATTTAAATCACGCTAGTTTTGAGCCCGGGGACTCGTGAGGCGTATGTGACTCAAATGTCTCTGCAGCTTCGGAGCCGCGAGAACTACTTTTCAAGTTGCATATAACTCACACACAGAAAATAGAAAATAACAAATTTTTCACTAAATTAGAAATGATCATTTTGTTTTCAATCTATTTTTGTAATAAAACATCGAGACCCCAAGGAAAAATTTTTTTCTTTCTAGTGTTGCAGTCAATGTATTAAGAATCAGCACGTTACTCCAAACGCTGCAAGTGAGGATTCTGGAACCTAGTGGGTAAATGACATTAAGTATGAAAACTTACTTGGATTGAATTTAACTGCCCACAAAGAATAACCAAAGCTAAACAGTAATTGGCTTAGAACAGACTCATGATAGATACTAAGGCAGAGATATCAGACAAAATATAGTTCAATGCTTCAACGTTTATAAAGATTTTTCCTGGCTCATCTAACCATCTCACCCTTGATCACACCTACTCACCCAATCTTTCTTGATCCTATTCATGAAAATTTAGCAAAGAAAAAAATGGCCTATACCTATTATCTCTACTTCCTGACCTTCCTCAGTTACTGTTAAGTTTCCACTCTTCTGAAATTGTAAATACCAAATACCTGGAGTAAATATGACATAATGTAAATTGATAATTCTGCATGTATAATATGTGTTGGTGATAACATCCTTTGTATATCTTTTCCTAAAAAAGAATTACTAATAGAGAATACATTTTAAAAATATATAAGTGAAGTTATAAAAACACCACTTTACACTTTAGAAGAGTAAACTTCACAGTATGTAAATTATATCTCAATACAGTTATTAAAAAAAAAAAAGCACAACTCAAGCCAAGATCTGGATACAGCACATTCCAAAAGAACCTTCTGCAGTGATAAAAATGTTCTATATCTGTGCTAAATAATATTGTGGCCACACGTGCCTACTGAGTACTTGAAATGTGGCTAATGCAACTAAGGAAATGAATTATTTTATTTCATTTTAATTCATGTAAATTTAAATAGCCACATGAGGCTTGTAGATACAGTATTAAACAGAAATCTAGGTCATTACCAGTGACTTACATATACTTAAGTGCTTCTCCCTTATTCAACCCCCAATCTCCTTAGGCAATCTTGAATTTGATTGTTAATGACTTCTCAACAGCCAAATGCAATAAACAATTTCAGCAGCCTTAATAATCTCTATACTTCTTTGCTACTTTTTCTTAAATCCATTCTCCACAATTACTATTATGCCATTCTGCTAGATTACTATCTTAAAATTTTATTCCCTTGGTACTACCATTCTCCTAGTTTTCTCTTTAGTCTAATCTCTGGGCTCTTTTTCCTTTGCCCACCCATTAACTATTCCTAGTTTGCCCTAGGACCGTTATTCTCCCCTCTAGCTCTAATTTATCTATGTCTTTACATCCTCTCCCCTAGATGATCTCACTTACTTCCATTATTTCAGCCATGACTAATATAGACATTTGGGAATCATCACCTTTGATCTCTACCTCAGACCTATTCTTTGAGCTTCAGTAATGTATCTAACTGCCTCTACTGAACTTCTTCCTGGAGGTTTCACAAATATCTCAAACTCAACATGTCAAATTGAATAAATCTCTGTACCTCTTCTCACCTCAAAAAAAAAAAACCCCTCTATTCTTTCTTATTCTCTCCCTCAGTTGATAGCACCATTATCCCCCATCCTCTCATCCATGCTTCATTTTTTTCTACAAACACTAAAACTGCATATTTTATCTCCTAAATATTTAAATATTTTATTCCCTATTACCTCCCTCGTTAAGGCCCTAAAAATCTCATATTCATAGCTAAACTACAGTAGTCCACACATATCTATGGTTTCACTTTCCACCGTCTGAAAATTGTAAATGGAAAATTCCAGAAATAAATAATTCATAAGTTTTAAATTGTGTGCCTTTCTGAATATCATGGTGAAATCTCAAGTGGGACATGAATGATCCCTTTGTCCTTCATATTCATGCTGTATACACTACTCATCTATCCCACCCACTAGTCACATAGTAGTTGACTGGGTTATCAGATCAAAAAAACATAGTGTATCTAGAGTTCAGCACTATTGTTTTTTCTGGCATCCACGGGGGAGGGAGGGTCTTGGAAACATCATAGAAAACACAACAAAAAGATAAAAATATGAAAAAGCAGGAGAAAAAAATTAACGATCATTAACCCCTGAGGATAATGAACGACTACAGTAATCTGTATACTTCCCTTGGACCCCTTAAATCCGTTCTCCACAATTACTACTACGCAAACCTAACCAATTAACCTCTCTGCTTAAAACACTGTAGTTAGTCACCACTGCCTACACATAAGTATGGTCAGCCCTCCCTATCCACGGGTTCTGCATCTGTGGATTCAACAAACCACAACACTGGGGGAAAAATAAACAATAAAAAAAAATATGACAATCAAGAATACAAATTTTAAAAAATACAGTATAACAACTGCACAGCATTTTACGTTATATTCAAGATATTATAAGTAATCTAGACATGATTTAAAATATACAGGAGGCTATACTGTAGGTTATGGAAATACTGTAAGAGACTTGAACATTCATGGATTTTGATATCCTGGAGGGTGGGAGGGGTGTCTTGGAGCCAATGCCCTCTGGATATTTAGGGATGATATATGGTGGGGGGAAAGGTGTGGAGAGTCCCAAGAACATTATAATATGATAATGTCTAGGAAGGAACTCTTCAGCATGTTAAAGAGATAATCTGTTGCATTTCCCAATTTACCTTAAATCCACAATGATCTATTAGTCCAAGTAAAGAGATTATCTACATAGATCCACATAGATGACTACTTCAGGTTAATTGGCTAAAAACTGTTAGCCATGAAAATAATCTTGTTATCCCAAGCAATCTGTTAATTTTTATTTACAGGGAATGTGCACATCAATAATGATTTGATTCACTAATTAGTTTTATCTCCCACTGTTTGATTTATACATTATCTGTGTTTATATATTAGTCTGCGTTTGATTAACACAAGACTATCTACCATGCACGTGATCATCTGTCTCCGAGAAGCTGAACCTTGGCTACTCAAAAGGTGTCACAGAAATAAAATTAATATAGTATGGTTTTCTTAACTAACCTGAGTATGATGATTATAACAAGCAGCTTTCCAACCACTCTTTCTTAAAATATTATTAAACTGTTAAATTTCTTAAGAATACATAAATTCCTGGGGAAACTAACAGCCTATATGAAGAATCTTTTCTAAAATTCATAAAGCACATTAATTTAGCATAGCACATTTAATATGGCAATTTTGCAAGGTTAAGATTAAGTAACAGCATTAAAGAGTAAATTCTTTATGAAAGCCCACATGAAAAAATCTAGATTAATTAATATAAATTATGGTAGAAAAATATATGACTAATTAAGTCAACCACAAAACCAAGCAGATTACTGACATTTTTCCTCTCATGTAGAAAGTATCAATAACCAATCTTTTTTAAACCACAGAGGTCCAGGTACAATGACTAATGCCTGTAATCCCAACACTTTGGGAGGCCAAGGCAGGAGGATCACTTGAGGCCAGGAGTTCAAAAACAGTCTGGGCAACATAGCAAGACTCCATCACTACAAAAATTTTTTTTAAAAAATAGCCTAGCATGGTGGCATGCCATTTGGGAGGCTGAGGCGGGAGGATCTCTTGAGACCAGAAATTCAAGGCTGTAGTGAGCTATGATCATGCTACTGCACTCCAGCCTGGGTGACAGAGCAAGTTACTATCTCAAAAAAACATACAAAATTAAGTCTGTCACTTGTCAAAAGCATAATCCTCTTCAAAATAAAAACATTCTTAAGAGCTTCTGACAATTTCTCCTCAGACTAAAAAGATTCCCTTTTAAGATTTAATAAAATTCTTCTAAGCTGACAAAGAAAGCTCCTAAAAATCCAACTTTAACTAAGAAATTTAAAATATTCAATTTGTAACAAGTGACAATGTATGGCCTTCAAAATAAATATTTAAAGTAGCTTTTGTTATATTTTATGTAACACTTTACATTATTAAAAGTACCTTCACATGCTATTTCAGTAGATCCTCAACAACCCTAAATTAGTAGACATGTTGCTAACAAATAAGCATTACAGATTAAGTTGCTACTCAAAGTCAAAGAATTGGGTAACCTAAAACTCAATGCTCTGCCTTGGTGCTTTTTCATTAGATGGTATTCTATTACACCACAGTGAACTTTCCAAAGACTAGTGGATTAGACAAAACATATAAATAATTTCAATTTAATATGATAAATACCATAAGAATCACATATAAGATCCACCACAAGGAAAATTACTTTCCAGGTACAAGCAAAGGAGATGAGACAAAGATCTTAGCAGATTCTAGAAATACGCAGTTAATAAAGGTTGACATTTGGGAAAGGTCATGAAATTAGAATGTTAGGCAGTGGCCAGGTGAAGCTAAGGAACTTGAAAGCACCAATGACATGTTCAACTCCTGTGTTCCTTCTCTAAAAATAATAGCAACAGTAAGAGTTTTGCTACATGATTTTTCAAGCATAAATATAAACAAATCATGAGCTTGGTGTAGTGGCACACTCTTGTAAGTCCCAGCTACTGGAGGAGGCTGAGGCAGGAGGATTGCTTAAACCCAGGAGTTCAAGACCAACCTGGGCAACATAGTAACATCCGGTCTCTGAATACATACATACATACATACATACATACTTATCATACATATATGCACACACACATACACAAATCAAACAAAATCTTGAGTCCCCCAAAAGGACAACCTAAAAAAAGATGCTGCATCATCATTAACATTTATGTGCCAGACCCTATCCTACATGCTTTACATATTCTAATTAATTTAATCATCACAACTCTATAAAGTAGACACTCTTTTACACCCATTTTATAGATAGGAAATTGCAGCACAGTCCAAGATGACACAGTCCAGTAGCTGAGCCTTGATTTGAAACCAGGCAATCTAGTTCTTAACTCTTATGTTACAGTGCAGGAAAGTGGCCTCTTCAAACCTAAACTGAGGTCATGCTAAGTCGCACGTATTCATGCAGACCAGATTCATCTATGTTAAACAAAAAAAAACTCAAATAAAATGGAAGTTACTAAAAATGTATCAACATAATTTAAAGAACTTGTATAGCAAAGACCTACTAGTTATAATGATGAATTATTTCATGGTATACTAACATTTTCAGAAATGATAATTTGAGTAAACCTACTTTTGCTGCTTTTACAGCTTTCTGTAAAAAACATTAAAGCTACCAGAAAACCCCAAATAACAGGTTTAGGATGATAATCTGAAATGAGAAGCCAATTTTAATTGAATATTTCCAATAGGGATGAACTAAGATGTATTTCAAAATGACCAGGATGGATCTTGCACTTAAATTTGAATGTCAAGAAATGAACTGTCAGCCAGGCACAGTGGCTCACACTTGCAGTCCTAGCACTTAGAGAGGTCGAGGCAGGATGATTGTTTGAGCCCAGGAGTTGGAGACCAGCCTGAGCAACATAGCAAAGACCCTATCTGTATCAAAAAAAAAAAAAAAAAGCCAGGCGTGGTGGCACAGGCTATAGTGTAGTCCCAGCTATAGTGGAGGCTAAGGAAGGATTGCTTGAACCCAGGCATTGGAGGCTGCAGTGAGCTATGATGATACCATTGCACTCTAGCCCAGTCAAGAGAGGGACACTGTCTTAAACTAAAAGAAAAAAGAAAAAAAAATAACCTCTTTTTCCAAGTTTTTACACTAGTTCTTAGAGTGTGTTACTATGGGTCAGAAAAAAAGTAAATAAGAGAAAATGAAAACATTTAAGCCCCCAAGACTAAGTAAGAAATAACTATATCACTTTAAAAAAAACAAAAAAACTAAATGTAATTCTCTATTCCTTTAACACGATTAATTCCTAAGGCAAAAAATCTACATATATTTTGAATTAAATCTTACCTAACCAAAAATCATACTGCCTCTAATTCTAGCCTGCTAAAAAGGGACAATGGATTATTTCAAACAAGTCACCAAGCATTCTTTAATTCGAAAGCAGCTAACCTTTACCTAAAGGTAAAGATGTTGTCTGAACTTTGCACATACTCCCAATCAATGACTTTGAGGATTTAAAAAAACAAAACAAAAAAAAAATCCAGACTATCCCCTGAAATTTAGAGTTCCCAGGACTGAAAGTTACCGCAGATTTTTATCCTGACAAATAAGGAATATGGCACAAACTTAGAAGAGGGGAAAAAAACTGTCAATATTCAAATGGGGAGATTCAGTTCAATGACTTATTTTAAGAACTATGTCAAAGAAATAAGCTATTATGGTTTTTTAATCACAGAACCACATTTCTGCAGCACTGCTAAACTTTTCACAAAAAGTTTATATTCATGAGACAAAGTCTTAAATTAATTACTAAAAGCCAAAACAAAGTAAGCACTAAGTATATTGGAGCTTAAAAATATATATATATGATTTGACCTCTCTTTTCAGGTAGATCTGAAAACAATCTCACCAATATATATCAGGTGAACTCTTGAGAGGCAATTTTGGGGAAAAGCGCTTAAATCTGTGTACAATTTTTTTAAAGCAGTCTTGATTTTATCTCTCGGTTAAAAAATAAATGAATAAAAAATAAAAAAATAAAGCAAATTATGCTGTCTTTCTTAAAAAACAAGGTCCCTCCCTAGAAAAGCAATGTAAACTCTGCAGGCAGAGACCAGCAATAACATTTTCTGACCAAGGCAACTAGGTATTAAAATTAAGGCACACCATTCGACTAATAAAGCTGGGTAAAGAAATCTGCATCTTACTCAAAACATATCAATTACTTCTTAAGATCTTGTGGTATTAAAGTATTACCTAGGTATTATTTCCTAAGAATTGATGCTTGTTTTACTAGATAGCTATGTGTACTGTGAGTCTAAAGATAAGCTTGATAAAAAGTAGTTTGATTTGTATACCATATTCACCCATTCCCCAAAGCCTATTTATATATCCATTTGAAGTGATAAAATCAGTAACCAAAACAGAAGCCCGAAATTTGCCATTGTTAATAGGACTGGATTTCTCCAGAAATCTGACAACCACTTCCACACAAAAACAGTATTGCTTCATTTGAAATTATTAATTAGCCCTCTACTAAATGCTTTAACATCTCCCAAATTATTAGATCCTAACCAGTTTAATTTTTATTCTTCACCAACCTAAGTTATTTACCTGCTCTATGATTTGTTTCCTTATTTTTAACAAATAAGCAGGTAGACAGTATACTAACCTAAAATTTCTTTCAATTTTAATACAATGGAGACTTTTAACAACTGCACACAATATTTCTCCTGTCTTGCTACAGAAAAATATGTATACTGGAAGTATACTAGTATACTAGTATAAATATGTACACTAGAAGTATACATATGTATACTTCTAGTATACACTGAGTGAAAAAGCTCTCCCTTCTTCCCAATGCTTTGGAAATTCCTTGGCCTGTCCTTTAATTTGGATCCAAAGACAAAAGTTCGAACAATGACCTACTGAATACTTTATTAGGCAAGTACTGCAAGTGTCCTGGTCAAAAGAACAAAGACTGCCCAACTACTGCTATAAAGGATCCTTGGGCTAGGATAATCATTTTTAAAACAAAAACAAAAAACTGCAGAAGCATGGGCAAATGACATGGAAGTTTCTGAACCAGCCCACTTGGTTCTGCCGCCAAACAGTCAACTGTCCTTGTAATAATATGCAATATAAGATTTTCCTTAGTTTGGTCGTGCCCATGCCTAGAAAGAAAAGTAAAAATCCAAAAAGTCATGAGTTCTAAGAAAAACTGGGAAGCTTAGACAAAGTTCTTATTGTGACACTAGATAAATTGAGTTTTTCACACTGTGTAATAATCAGAAAACTCCCAGTGATAAAGGAAAACCATACACATTACATTCTGATGTCTTAAAAGGGAAATAATTAAAGCTAACAAAATTAATCTATTAAGTGCTCAACACTTATTTGGGTCCAATCCTAAGAAAGTAAGATAACTGGTTAAGAAAAAAATTGTTAAAAGCATCTATTCAAATAAACAACAACAACAGAAGAATAAAATTCCAGGATCAGCAACAACAGGCATTAGTAGTGTAAGAAATAAATAGATGCCTGCCTGTAAACTTTTTGCCTGTAAATCAAAAGGAATCAGATCTAAGTTTATGAGTATGATTGTCCAACAGGAATAAAGTAACTACAGATCGACAAGTTTCATTAAAAACAAAACAAAACAAAAAAAAAGGTCTGTCACCTTTCCAAATCTAAACTATTAAAAATTAATTAATCAGTTTTAATTTCACACAGCCTTAGAAGTTCCACATCATTAACTGTAAAACTTAAGAAACCATTATGTTTCTAAAGAAATTGTCAGTTTTTAAGTTTACTTCCACATGCTGTGTTAATTTCCTTTCATATTTGATCTGGCCTAGGTCATTTGGAAGCTGACATTCAAAAGGTTAAGCGTTAACATACTAGTGCATGGATAAAATAAGTTCTGAGATCATTCAGTTACTTTCACATCCTATTTCAGCTTGGTCCATGTTCTTGGTAAGAAGAGTACTGATGGCATTTTTCATGTATGTAAAACGTAGCTGACTTTTTTTTCCTTCAATGTAACTCTGCTTCTACCAATTCACCTATGCCTCAAGATGGCAACATTCAAGCAAGCTGCTACAGTAGTAGGTAAAGCAACAAGTAGCCCAAACTCAGCTATTTAAACCTAGAATACTGGTCACCCAGAATGACACACCATTATTTACATCACGAAAGGTTATAAAAGGAAGCATTGTGACTCCCTTGGACTCTTGGGAAAACTTAGCTTTTTAATGTTTTATAACAGGATTAAAACAATGATGGCAACATTACATATATCAAAGCGTTTATACAATTTTGCATGTGCTCCTATGCTATTCACTGTTTAGTGAATGAGCTCAAGACATTCGTTTAATGAACAACGTCAGAGCACTGCTGATACTATAAACCATAAGCATCATCAAGCGGAATAACATCAAACATTTACTTGTACCTTACTAGTGTCGAGGCATTTAACCAAAAGAGGCAGAGAATAAAGTCTTTTCTTTATAATTCTTTTATACTAAATGCCTGTGCAACCATCAAGTAAGACATATCCAAAGGAACAAGTGCGTCCTTATTTATAAAGAACAGCCTGATCTCAAGGATATAAACACTCTTCTACATACAGGGGCAGTTTCTCACTGCAGAGCCTCTGATGAGACTGAAATGCACAGAGCAAGAAGCCTCTGTACTTTCCTAACTCAAAAACTTCCCCACTAATTCCAAGTTTCCTGCCAGACACCAATGAGGAGACAATTCATTTGTACTAAGATGACCTTCACCACCCCCTGCATGGTCGCAAATCCCTTCGGCTACCAGTAATTCTTATCCTATTCCAACACCTAGGCACATGCTCCACATTCTCCTAATTTCAACCTCTTTTCAAAAGGTGGCCTCCCCCTCCTACTCAGAATCAGAGAATGTCAGGTAAAAGGTGAACTCGATAAACTGGCTCAACCGAGCCAAATTTAGGATCCAAACGACTGTAAAATAAAGTAGGTGGAGTTTTTACCTGCAGTTCACACCAGGCGACTTCCACAGTGGTTTCGGTGTCCAGACCTTTGTAGACAGTCTTAAAGGAGCCTCTGCCGATTTCAATGTCAAACTTGAGAAAGCGGCCATCGTTGGACATTCCCACGGCCTTGGTCTCCAGCTCTTCGATGTCATCCTGTTGCTGACTCCGTTCCTCCTGTGGATCCTTCGCGCCGCCACCCCCACTGCCACTTCTCGCCGGCGGCGGCTCCTCTTTGCTCCCCGCAAGGCTGGGCTGGGAAACTGGGCGGTCTTTGCCGGTACTGCTGGGGGCAGTCAAGGCGGCAGGGCCCGGGACGGCTTGGTCCCCAGGAGCAGCAGCGGATGGAGGCAGCTGGGCCACCTGGGAAGCGGCGGTGGCGGTCAAGGTCTCCTCCCGGTGGGGCTCTGGGGGAGCACTCTGCGGAACAACCGCGGGAACACTGGGCTGGGGGAGGGAGAGAGGGAGGCCGGGCAGCTCCAACGCAGTGGCATTGGAGTCGCAGATGACGCTCCGGCGGAAGAAACGGTGCTCAGTGGTGGTAGTGGTCGAGGCCGCCCCACGACTGTCCTTGTCCATAGTGTGGCGGCGGCGCCGGTACTCCTCGGTCCTGCCAGCACCAGCGTCGCTCGCCGCGGCGCCCAGTTTCTCCCCAACGGAGGAATCGGAGCTGGAGCCATTCTTGGGGGCGGGCGCCGGCGGCGAGAGGAACAGGGAACTAGGAGTGCTGCTCTGCTTCTCTGCGGCGCCGCCAGACATGGTTGGTCCACCGGAGTGAGGCGAGCGGGCTCGGATTTGTGAATGAAACGAGGGTGAAGGTCCGCAGGGCACCGCTCCCACGGCGGGTTCCGGCCGAGCGGGGCGACGCCTCGCTCAGCACTGACGAGCCGCCCCGAAGGAGAGGCGGGACACGGGGCCCAGTTGCGGCGGCTGCTGGCACCGAGGCTGCTGCGGCTCACGAGGCAGGCTCGTCGGCGGGCGATCCAGGAGCAGAGCTTCGGGGGTTAGCGCCGCACGGTCCGCATCCATCCTGCGGCGAGCGGCGGCCGGACAGGCGGTGGCAGCAGAGGCGCCGCAGTCATGAGGGGCAGGGCCGGGCCGGGCGCAGAGTCGAGGCGGATGCGGCGGATGCGGCAACAGATCAGCTCGCACCGCCGCCGCTCGCCGCGCTGGGCGGGCTAGGCCCAGAGGGCGGCGGCGCCGCGAGGAAGGGACGAGCGCCGACGCCCGGCGGTGGCAGCCCCGGGGCAGAGGAGTGGGAGGGGCCGGGCAGGCGAGGGAGGGCCACGGCCCGGGGCTCCGGGGCTCTCAGGCTCGCCTCCTCCTACACGCGGCCCCAGCGAGGGGACCAGGCTCACTGGGCGCCCATTGCCCAGACGGGAAGGGCCGAAGCCGCGAAGCCTCGGTGCCTGAGGAGCGGGCCCCCCCTTCCCCAAGGCCTCCCCGCCCGCCCCGGGCCTGGCAAAGCCCCGTCTCCTCCCGGGCGGGTGCCGGGGCTGAGGGAGGAACGGTGGGGAGGGGAGGGCCGCTCACCGCGGGGCCCGAGCTCCGCTGCTTCTCTGAGGCGAGAGTAGAGACCGAGAGGACTGGGTGGAGGGGGATAGGGAGACAAAAGAGCAGTCACCCCACCAGGCGCCTTCTGTCACCGAAGAAGGGGGCACGACGTAGGCGAGAGAAAAGGGCCGCGTCTGCCCGGGAAACTCTCCACGCTAAATGGCGCCGGGAGTCTGAAGCCACCACACAGCCCGCTCGGACCCCGCCCCCCGCCGCCCGGGGCAGCCCCACCCCCACCCCACCCCCACCTAGCTCCGGGGCTCTCGCGCAGGCGTGCCGGAACCGAGGCCCCCTGGGACTTGTAGTTCAAGGATTGGAGGGATGAAAGGGACCCAGGAGGAAAGAGCCTACGACTTCCATAATTCCCTGCGGTTGCCTTAGCCTGCTGCCTCATGGGAGTTGTAGTTTTTTCTAGAAATCGCCGATGTGAAAGGAGGTTGGGAGCGTCATCGTGGGTCGCTCAACCCCATCCAGAAGTCAGCTCTGGCTAGGAAAACCATTATTTAGGGCTTAATTGTGGAAGAAGGAAAGGAAGGAATAAAAAAAAAAGAAGAGGGAGGCAGAACGAGGGAGAGACTCCCGTCATGCTCTGCTGGGGCGAGAGCTCTCGGCTTGCCATGCGACGGGAGTGATCTGTTGTTCGTTAATGGAGAGCCTCAGTCGCGCTGGGTGCCTGCGCGGGTGGGGGCGGGCGGGCAGGCCGAGCCGGTAACCGGGGCCTGAGCTCAGGAGTGGGGTTGGAAGGTTAAAGAAACTTTGTGAAGACTGTGCATGAGATTAATGTTGGTTAAATGGTTTGGGGAAGGAGACAGAATTATCTTCCATCCTCCTCCCCTCCGTAACAATTAAGGCCACATTCTCAGCTGCAGCCCCGGCCCCAGGACAGATATGCTGGCTCCCAGAGACCCAGGAGTGAACTCTGTCTTTTCTTTGCCAGTAAAAGAACGAACGGGGGAGGGGACGGCTGGATTCGAGAAAAGATATGGTCTACATATCTGTGAGTCTTTGGCTACAAACTTGAGAGGGCTGAGTTGACTTCTGCCTTGGCAGCTGCGTGAAACACTTTCTGCCTTTCTTTGCTTACTTAGTTGCTTAGTGAAACAACGTCCTCTCTTTCTCCAGAGCCGCATGAATGTACACGTATTTTATATCGGTGCTCTGGGCTCTGGGGAATCTGGCCCCACGCCGTTCATGGTAATGGAATGCCTTTCTTGAAAGCATCCTTGGGCGCCTTGGACCCCTCTGCTCTCGAAGCCGCTCAAGACTGCGCAGGTGGCTAGCACCAGGGGCCCCGGCAGAGCAGGAAGCCGGACTGGGGGCGGGACGGCAGTTAAAGTCTTAGCCCGGCCGGTTAAGAGCGGGAAGCGCTGAAACGTGTGCGACCGAACCGGAGCATCAACGCGCGGCGGCCTGTCGCCGGCGCCCGCTGCAGAGCGAGCTCCAAGCGAACATCCTCGCTAAGAGCGAGGCTCCTTCTTAGAACTTGCTCAATTTTTGCTTTACTAGGAAAGGAAAAATAGTCTGCTTTTAAGCATAAAGCAACTAACTATAAATGGTTAAAAGGAGATCAGTAAACCACAGTGTTCACTTTGGCTCCATGAAAAATTAGGATTTTCTGTGAATGGTTATTAAAGGATTTTGTTATTGCCTATTCCTGGTTTACTGAGCCCTGAAACTTTGGCCACACTGCATTGTTGGACACAAGTACCTTGACAATCACCATGCCCTAACAACATGTCTTTTCAACCAGCAACAACTAAATTCATTGTAATGAACTGTCGTCTCAAAACCACACTTGCCCATGAGAGCTTTTTCTACTTGTGTAATGTTAGCTTTACTATGAAAACAGATACAATTTTGAGTATAACCATATTGTGTACAACGGTTAGATTTAAAGGTTTCGTTTAGTGTGAATATTTTACTACAAACACTTATTTGCTCAGTTTTCTTTTCAATGCTTTCCAACCTCCTCCAAGTAACATGGTATTTTCTGGTACTTGTTGTTGTAATCCCTCTTAGTACTTTTCTTTTCTCTGTCATTTCCATTATCAAGTAAACAACCCCTCCATAATCCATATAAAATATCGAGTTACTATAAGTAGAGGTAGCGGAAGAACTCAGGATGAAATGAATGCACTAAACTCAGAGATTTCACATCCATAAGAAGAATACAAGTTCTTTATTTCTGTAGTTCTTGTTCACTTTCTAATGTTGATTTCATGTTTCTTTCTGTTTCCCATCCATTCACATTTTATGTTTACGTGGTCTCTGCCATTGGTAACTGGCTAGCTATGAAAGTCAGAGACAGCTTTGATTTAGAAAGCAGCTGAAATATCCTAGTCACACATAATGTAATTTATTTTCAATGTGGCATAATTCATTCTCTTTAAGTACAGGGGAAAAACTATCATCTTGAGAGCATTTCTCTTTTTTGTCTCCTTTTCCTCATTTCCCATGCTCCTTTGTCTTGCCTATGGATAATTTTTATTTTACCTGCCTGCTACCTGGAAGTAGAAGTGAGAACTAGGCAGGTAAACAATGAAGAATAGACCTTTTTTTTAGCTTTTTTTAAATGATAAATGAAATAAAGGTGGATGGGATCTGTACTATATCAAAGCATATTATAAAACCATAAAATTAAATCTGTATGTTATTGAGATGAGCACAGAAAATGGAGCAGAAGAGATAATACAGAAATAGTCTCATGTATGTATGGGAATTTTGTATGTGAGGAAGACAGCATTTCAAGTAAGTGGGGCAAGATGATAAACAGTGTTTGGACGATTATTCATTTGAAAAACAAATTAGGGCAGTGTCTATCTCAGTCCATTCACAAAATCAATTTCCACATGCATTAAAGGACTAAACTTTTTTGAAGAGCTCAAAAGATTTTTTTAAAATATAAGAGAATATAGGATAGGAAAGGGCTTCAAAGAACAACCCAAGAGCCACAAAGAAAAATATTTAACAATATCACAATTAATAATCTAATCAATAAAACACAAGTGACAGGTTGGCAGAAAAAGTTTGAAACCTATATAACAAAAAAACTAATTTCCAAAATATATTTTTAAGAAACTAAGAAATCACTAAGAAAAAGACAAACCACTATAGAGAAAAAGGAGGATATGAAAAAACAATTCAGAAAGGAGGAAGTGCAAATGACAAAGATAAGCATGAAAAAAACTGCTGAAACTCAATAACTAGGGAAGTACAGATTAAAATAAGGTAATATTTTTCTCTCATAAAATTGGCAAAATTTTTAAGGATTTATAATATTAAGTGTTGGCAGGGATGTGGGGAAACTTGTCCTGTTAACGACAGCATAAATTAGTAGAACCTTTTTTAGGGCAATTTGTTAGCAATTATTAAAATATACAATGTGCATAGCCTTTTTTCTCTCTTTTTGGTACCTACCTTAGAGAAATACTTACACATGTTTAGTAAGAAATATCTATAATAATATTCACTATGGCTTTGTAACAAAAGATTCAAACAATCTTCATGTCCATCAATAAGAAAATAGTTAAATACACTGTGGAATTAATATATCCAACTTTGGGAATACCGTGCAACAGTAGAAAAAGAGGTAAATATATATGTGGTGTTATGAGTGTTAAAGAGAAAAACTCAAGTTTCAGGATAATATGTACTAGGTCGTATCTCGTATTCTTTAAAAAAAAATCCCACTATGTTTCTATGTGTATTTATTTATTTTGAGACAGAGTCTCACTCTGTTGCCAGGGCTAGAGTGCCATGGCATCAGCCTAGCTCATAGCAACCTCAAACTCCTGGGCTCAAGCAATCCTCCTACCTCAGCCTCCCGAGTAGGTGGGACTACAGGCACCACGTGCCCGACTACCAATGTCCTTAAATACCCTTTGAAAACAACTTTTAATAGCTGCATAGTATTTCATCATATGACAAGGGTAAGTTTATTACATCATTTAGAAAAAATCAGGGAAAATATTTTAAGATGGGGATCCTAGCGGGGCGCAGTGGCTGAGGCCTGTTCCCAGCAGTGTGGAAGGCCAAAGCGGAAGGATACCTTGAGCCCAGGAATTCAAGACCAGCCTGGGAAACAAAGCAAAGACTCTCATCTCTATAAAAAAGAAAAAGAAAAGCCTATAATCTCAGCTTCTCAGATGGCTGAAGCAGGAGGATGGCTTGAGCCCAGGAGTTTGAGGTTGCTGTGAGCTGTGATTGTACTACTGCACTCCAGCCCGGCCACAGAGCAAGACCTAGTCTCTGAAAATTAATTAATTAATTTAATTAAAATAAAATTAGGGATCTATAGCATGTCTCGGGCTTTAAGATACCCTCAGAGGAAGCAATTTATCAGAATCACCTAGAAAGCTTTTACAAAATACGCCTGTGGAAATGTTTCACCACTACCCTCACCCAATCTAGGCATATTTTTAGTGAGAGAATTCACTGCAAGCAGACCTGTATTACAAGAAATGGGTTTTTTTAACAAAAAGGAAATATCAGTATATTAGTAGATGGATTAGTAAATTAGGGTTTAAACAAGGAATGAAAATATCAGAAAAAATATATATGTCGGGAAATACAAAAGGCAGGTTTACTCACATGAAAGGTAAACGACAGTTTCAAGAACCTAATAACAATGTATGATATGGATATGCATATATAGTATATGTAAAATAAATATGGTATAGTTATAGGACAAGGGATATGAGAAGGGAATGGAAGAATACTGTTATAAGTGTCTTACACTGTATATGAAATGGCATAACATTATTTGAAGCTAAACTGTAAAAGCTAAAGATGCATATTGTAAACAGTGAAGCAATTACTAAAATTATCAACTAAAGAGGTACAGTTAATAAGCCAACAGTAGATATAAAATTGAATTAAAAATACTTAAATAATTCAAAAGAAGGCAGAAAAAGAAGCAAAAGTGAACAAATGGAACAAAAGAAAACAAAGATCAACAGGAGGATTTCAATTCGGCCTTATTGACAATTATGTTAAAAGTAAATGGTTTAGGCCGAGTGCGGTAGCTCACGCCTGTAATCCTAGCACGCTGGAGGCTGAGGCGGGAGGATGGCTCAAGCTCAGGAGTTCGAGACCAGCGTGAGCAAGAGAGAGATCCCGTCTCTACTAAAAAAATAGAAAGAAATTAGCTGGACAACTAAAAATATATATATATTTTTTATATTTATATTTATATTTTTATAAATATATATTTATATTTGATATTTATATATAAAATATAAAAAATATATATATGTATATGATAAAATTAGCCTGGCATGGTGGCGTATGCCTGTAGTCCCAACTACTTGGGAGGCTGAGGCAGGAGGATCACTTGAGCCCAGGAGTTTGAGGTTGCTGTGAGCTAGGCTGACGCCACGGCATTCTAGCCCGAGCAACAGAGTGAGACTTTGTCTGAATAAAAAGACAGAGAATACCAAGTGTTGGCAAGGATGTAGAGAAACTCATTTTCGCATACGTTGCTGGTAGGAGTACAGTGGTTCAGCAGTTTGGAAATTGAACATACACTTACCATATGATCCAGCAATTCCACTGCTAGATATTTACAAGAGAAATGGAAACATATGGCTGCACAAAAACTTGTATGGAAAGTTTAATAACTATTTTATTCATGATAGCCAAAAAACCTAGAAACAAACCAAATATTTATCAATTGGTGAATGGGTAAGTAAATTGTGATATTACCATATGATGGACTGCTTACTCAGCAGTAAAAAGAAGCAAACTGATATGTATAATAACATAGGTAAATCTCAAAAGCATTATGCTAAGTGAAAGAAGCCAAATACAGAAGACTACAAGACTACCAATTTCACTTACATGTCAATCTAGAAAACACAAAACTATGGTGACAGAAAGATTAGTTCTAGGGTCAGAGAGGTGGGAACTGACATCCACAGAGAATGAAAGAACTTTTTGAGTGATAAAAATGTTTTCTGTCTTGATTTTAGTGATGGTTACAGATTGAATTCACTCAAAACTCATTAAATGTGTGATTGCATCTTAAGTGGGCAATTTTTTATTGTATAAACGTTATTCTTCAGTAAAACAGATTTTTAAAATAGCACCTAGTTCTGCCAAAATTATGGAAACATACTGTACAAAGAGAATCCTATTCTGCTTACAACTACTTCTCTCAAAACCCAAGAAATATAAATAATAAAATAAAAACATAATACCTGAAATGTCTACATAAACTTTAAGAGTAAAAATGAAAAAATGAAATTATTAGTTCAGTTTGATAACTCCCTGAGCAGTGATCATTTTCATCCATTTCAACGGTTTGGAGGGGTAGGGATAACTATGAAAACAAACACTGAAAAGAATTATGAACATAACGAATGCTCACCTTGCGAGCACCTTCTTACCAATAAATGGAAAGATGAGCTTTCCAACACCTTATGATCTCTCATAAGAGTTTGCTTACATTATTGGGTCATTTATGATCAAGGTAAATTCTATATGATACTTAGTTCAAATTCTATATGATTCATAGTTCAATATTTAGTGATAATTTTCTGACTCTTAAGATGATTTTACTGAACATATTTTGCTTAACATACACAGGTTCACTCTGTAACTAGAAAGAGTACTTAGCAAATTCAGTAACAGTAATAATATTATCATCTTCCAAATGTCTGCATGTGTTTGGACCAGTTGAAGATATGGTAATTTACTCTCTTAGAATGACTGAGAGTTAGGAAAAAAGCTCCAAGTTCTATAGTGGGTAATACTCCTCAGAATGATAGAGGTATATAATCCTTTAAGGCCATAATAATAGTACTTAACTAGTACTCTCATATTCTCTAACTTAATCACAACACTGATAAAATTATACAAGGAAACAATAGAGGAAGAAGATGAAGAAAACAGAACCTGGGCCACTGAGGCCAGTAGTAGATGGGACCTTGGCAAGTTGGCCTTCTCAGAGCTGGACCCTTAGTTGAATTGAATTAATAATAAGTCAGTGTTCTATTTTCAGAGTGATAAGTTACCTCAAATTACTCCCTTTGGAACTCACTTCCTGTGACGTTTCTTTGTACTTCCCCTAGGAAAATCCTAAAATAATTATTTCTTTCCCCTTTCCCTGTTTTCCCTCCTTTACCCTTCCTAAGATACATCTAAATTTATTTTGTGTGTGTATCTAGATTAGGTGTGTTGAATTTAACATTTTGTATGCTATGCAATTTTAACTCTTCAATAAAGGTATTAAGCATTAATAACAGTCATGATGACAATGGGGCCAGATTACGGATATTTGTGTGGTGCAAGGAAACTTTTATAGGTAGGAATGTTGGGGCGGGGGGCCTGAAGAAAGACAAGATAATGTTGCCCATAACTCAGCACTGTTGGGAACAGCTTCTGAAATTAGACCCTATCAACTACCAGGCTGACTTTAGCTATCTATCTATGCATCTCTACAGCTTTTATCAAGGAGCTTTGACAGAGGTATTAAGTTATGTCAGAATAGGATTGGGGAATCTTATCACTTGTCTCTGCCTGTAACAAGCCAAGACAGGTTGAAGTGTTAGATTAGCTACCAAAAAGAATCAGGACACAAGTGCTAGGCCTTGATTAGAAAAATAAAGTCTGTCAGATGGTTTTTGCTCACAGGAAGTCATTTGAAAGAGGCCCAAAGGAGGGAACACTGGCCCAAGGAGAAATGTAAAGCCCCTGGAAAGACTTGGCCCTCATCTTATTGCCACATCAATTTCGATTCAATTTTTTTTTTTTTTTTTTTTTTTTGAGATACAGTCTGGCTGTGTCACCCGGGCTAGAGTGCCGTGGCATCAGCCTAGCTCACACCAACCTCAAACTCCTGGGCTCAAGCAATCCTCCTGCCTCAGCCTCCAGAGTAGATGGGACTACAGGCATGCGCCACCATGCCCGGCTAATTTTTCTATATATTTGTAGTTGGTCAATTAATTTCTTTCTATTTTTAGTAGAGACAGGTTCTCACTCTTGCTCAGGCTGGTCTCGAACTCCAGAGATCAAAGGATCCACCCAGCTCGGCCTCCCAGAGTGCTAGGATTACAGGCGTTAGCCACTGCGCTCCGCCTGGTTCAATTTTTTTAAATGGAAAAAAACATGTCTTACCTCCTGAGACACCTCTGATACACAGCTATCACCTAAGGACAGATAACATTCCAAAACAGGTTTACTAAGATGTTTGGAAGCATACAGATCCTCTTGAGAAGCATCTTGTGGTCATCAAGTGCACAGGCATGAAGCACAATGTCATGGCTTGTTGCAAACCTTCCCAGCTGACCAGGAGGATTATTACGGACATGCCCCCGTACTTCCACACTGGATAGAAGCCTACTGAGACTAAGGTCTGCAGCTCATACGAGATTGTGTCCTCTGCGGCATCTCTGAGAAGGCCTCGGACACAGAAGGCCTTTGACTTACATTAAATTCGACTTCGTGTATCCAAGTCCACCCTCACACACTTTCATTCGCACTCACACACACAAGAAAATTAGATTTTTAAAAAATTCTGTTCATGATAACAGTAAAAGGCATGCTTTTAAAAATTACATTCCCTTTTCAAAGGCCAGAAAATCATGTTATTTCACTTTTTATTGATTGCACTCTTTTAAAAAGTAACTTTCATTGTTTTCTCATTCCAGCAGTAATACATATTCTTTTTTAAAAATTTAGAAAATGAGGCCGGGCACGGTGGCTCACGCCTGTAATCCTAGCACTCTGGGAGGCCGAGGCAGGCGGATAGCTCGAAGTCAGGAGTTCAAAACCAGCCTGAGCAAGAGCGAGAACCTGTCTCTACTAAAAATAGAAAGAAATTAATTGGCCAACTACAAATATATAGAAAAATTAGCCTGGCATAATGGCGCATGCCTGTAGTCCCAGCTACTTGGGAGGTTGAGGCAGGAGGATCACTAAAGCCCAGGAGTTTGAGGTTGCTGTGAGCTAGGCTGATGCCACGGCACTCACTCTAGCCTGGGCAACAGAGAGAGACTCTGTCAAAAACAAAAGAAAGCATAGAAAATGAAGATAAGCCAAAAAAGGTAAAAGCCACTCATAATTCTACCACAGAGAGTTAGCCTCATTAACACTGGATATATTTCCTTCCGATATTTTTTCTATGCTTTTATGTGTGGGCATATGTTTCTTCTTTTCTTTTTTTACTGTACATTGTCACCGTACCATTTTTTAGCAAATAATATAATATTTTCATAACACTAAATTCTTATTTATGTTATTTTAAATGACAGCATAATCTCCCATCATATGGCTGCACCAAAACTTATTTTAAACACTTCCCCACTTTGGGACTCTTAAGCTGTTGCTAATATTTCACTATTATACTTATGATACATTTGGAAGCTCCCAGGTCTGTAAGTGGAAGTTGTGTGCAGTGTAGAATAGAGATAGGGGAGAAATGGGAACTGACTCCACTACCGCGGAGGCTCCTTCCCCTGGCCTCAGGTCCAGCACAGCACTGTGAGAAAGTGTTTTATTATTGTTATTGTTGTTTCAGTACTAAACATAGGATATAGAGCTTCACGTTCCTCACCTCTCCCTCCCAGCTTGCCTAGCCCAGTCATCCAGTCTCCCTCAGTGCAATCTTACATTCATTTCTCTTAAAAATTGGTGTCTCTCTTCATACTACTATTAATGACAACTTGCTTTATACAAAGACCATTTCAAAGCTTATGCAAACTAATAATCTTGTTACATTTTGAAGATGTGTAGAACATACATAATTGGACTGGGTATAATCACTACAGCCTTGTCTTGAGGAGTGAGGAGAAGACCAAGATAAACTTGCTAACGAGTCTGCCTGTCAGTGCAGGCTCTATGCGAGATGCTTGTGTTCCTGCTGTCAGAGCTCTGTCACGAGTCCTGTTAGAAAGAGTCCAGCAAGGAGGAGAGATGACCTGCCAGCCTGTGCTGGTTTTGGTCACATTAAGGCCTGCAAAGTAATATTTTCTTTCCATGACCACTGAAAATAACAAGTGTTGACAATGGGGAAAAGGTGGGGAAGGAAATAAGTAGGAAATTATGACCAATGGGTGTGAGAGCCAAGCTCCATTTTAAAGGTCAACGGATGCATTTAGATATTATGCTGCCTTGTTAGCTTCTAACACACTATAAGCTTTTAGTATTTATAAAATATTAACTGGGATTTTAAAAGGCCCTACCAATTTTTATATTTTTTTTCAGGTAAAAATAAAAGCACTATGACAGTCAATGTGTCAGATGAAGTCTGACCTGCCTGGTCCTTACAAGAATCTACTTCACAGTTTTTATAAAATCCCTCATTACAGTAGTCTCTGAGTTCACAGCTGGCAAATTATATAACTCTTAATTTAAATGAGGCTGGCAGTCCAAATCCCCACATTAAATTTAGGATTAGTTTTCTGGCTGGGCTTACATGTCTGTGTTTTTAAAAGGTAATGCAGTGGCCCCCAAGTTGGTTATTTTACTTTTAGTTTTAATTTTTTTCTTTTCTTTTCTCTTTTTATCTCTTTTTCTTGAGAAAAAATTTTCATGTATATTTTTTATTTTATTTTATTTATTTTAGAAACAGAATCTTGCTCTGTCACCTGGGCTAGTGCAGTAGCACAATCATAGCTCACTGCAGCCTCAAACTCTTGGGCTCCAGTGACCCTCCTGCCTCAGCCTCTAGAGTAGCTGGGATTACAGATGTATACCACCATGCCTGGCTAATTTTTCCTTATTTTAGTTTTAATTCTTAAAGTACGTTTATTGATATTTGATGGCTTATTGTTTAGTACAGATAAATTCTAATGGCACCTGTGTTTTCCTAGTGTCTTTCTCTCTAGTGCAAAGCTCTTGCTCTAATCACATGCTCATTCTTATCCCCCCACAGTCCCTCTGAGGAAGGGAGGGGACTGGAATCAAACAGATGGGGAAACGGAGACACAGAAAAGGAAAGAGTTTGGCCCTGGGGTCACATAGCGAGCGACTAAACTTAACTAGTAAGTTCTCCTATGTCCAAATATAACCTCATCTAGACCCAAGGCACTGGATCTTAGTGAATCTTGGAATATTGTTTTCCCTCATGTTTACTGGTTAGAAAGAAACTTGCCTATCTTAAAACATATGTTGCTGGGTAAACAGCAAGTGCTAAGGATGCTCTGTTCACTCTCTTTGACTGTGAAGAGAGTGAAACCAGTCACTCTATGTAGACACCCTGACAGAGGAAACTAAACTTGCAGATGATTATCAAAGGTTCATTGCTCCTCACACTGAATCTGAGATTTTTACAACACAAGGCTGTACATACACATGAATTCTCTACACAGACTATGTGAGTTCAAGCCCTGGCCCTGTCACTTACTAGCTATTTAACTCACCCAAGCTCTGTAACCTCCCTCAGCCTTTTCTGTAATCTAGAAAATGGGCATAATAATAGGACCCACCTCATCAGATTGTTAGGTTAAATGAGCAAGTGGATATAAACCATTTAGGGTGATCCTTCACTATTAGTAAGCACTAGTAAGTGTTAGTTATTATAAATACATTATTTGTACAAATCTTAAGAGCACAACCGTTGCATAAAACAATAAATACGTATCAATCCTAAAACTAACTCCTTGTAGTAACCCTGATTTCCTCTCCAGATAATAATACTCACCTGCTGAATCAAGGAAATAATAGAAGATATAGTGTCCTCTTATTTTTATCAAGGCTCATTACAAAGTCCGCTAGAATGTTATTGTGGTCAAGTTGGAGAAATGTGAGCTGGAAGATATCAAAAGCATATAGCTGTTGGATTGGAGGACTGTCCTCAGGCACATGCCACACAACTTTATCCTTGATTTATGCCATTCAACATTTTAATCCACAACTTCCATAAACACTAAGAGATGCACCAACTGAATTTTCGTATGACACAGGTTCAGAAGGATTGTGGATTAATACCATGAGCAACAAACGAACGTTTTGCAAGAACTCAACAGACTTGAACAATGAGCTAAAATGAACAAAATAAAATTTTAGAGAGATAAATGTGAGAGCTCTAAACTTACATTTTAATAATCACTTGCACACATAAGCTTTGGGGATATATTAACAAGAAAGAAAAAGGCCATCATTTGCCAAAACTAACAAGCTAAATAATCAAATGCATAAACCTGGCATAAAAAAAAATCTTAGACTTTATCAAATATTAAAATAAGGAAGGTGATAGACTCAATATACTCTATCAATACCATTTAATACTCTATCAATACTGTTCGGGTCTAACTCCCCGAACAGCCTAAGCAAAGGAAGAATTTTGTATCTGTGTTCTTTCAGGGGACGAGTGTACGGTTTGCACTGGACTCCCAAAGGTATGTTTGACCCCACTCTACCAAAAAAAGATAAAAGAGCTTACGAATAATTAATCTATAGTATAATGTTCAGCTCCAACCACTATTTTTAAAGAAGAAATTGACAAAATAAGTGCCAACTATTGGGGTTCAGGATGGCAAAACACTTGGAAATCGTGTCCTGTGACGAAACCTGGGAAACACTGCATGGAATTTGTATCAGGGACATTAAAACATTCTTCAATTATCTGAAGGACTTGCGTGTGTAAAATGGATTAGATTTATCCTGTGTGGTTCCAAAGGGCAGAAGGGTGGAAGTTACAAGGAGACAGATTTTAGTTTTAATATAAGCAAGAATTTGGTACTGATCAAAGCTGCTCTAAATTGGGATTGATTGTTCTATGAGCCAGTGGACTCCTTGTCACAGAAAATGTTCAAGCAGAAGCTGGTGGCTGCTCACTGGGTAGTGACGCCAAGGGCAGTCTCCACATGGACCATAGGTTGGAATGAATGACCACTAAGGACATTTCAACTCTGAGAGTCTGTCATTTCCTGATCCTTGTCATAGTTAGGCAGATTCCTTAGCACTCCTCCCTACCAGTCCCAAATAAGAAAAACTTGGGATAAAAGAAATCTTAGAGTTTATCAAATGTTTTTATCTACCTTGTGGTTTTTATGGCTACATTTAATGGCAGATATAAAATGGTATATTCCTAGAGAATAAATTGACTGAAATAGAATTATAAAATAGAGTCTTAGAAGAAGCTTGCAGAAGAGCCTTTAGAGGAAATTTAGTACTATTTCCCACCTCCCCTTTTAAAAATAGGCAAGGAAACTGTGGCCCAAAGAAACAAAATTATTTGCCCAAGATCCTGAAATTCTTCTCCTAGCCAGTCTTGTTAAAACTGTAATATCACTTTTTAAACTGTCAAGTGTTTGTTGAGTGAAGAAGAACCCCCAGACCCAGCAGGGAATCGATTCTCCAGGTGCTAAGGGTTTGCTGCGAGATCACAGGGTTGTGTATCGGCCCCTTTCCATCACTCAGGTTCAAGTTAATTATGTGTGGATTACTCAGACCTTTCTTCTCTCCTCTAAGCCTGCCTGACTCTTAAGCCTAAGGCTATTTATATTTGATATTTGGATAAAGGGAAATAAAAAGATAAAGAAGATTAGGGGAAAAATTGGGGGAGAGGGATGCTGGGATAAAATTATTGGCTTTTTCCATATTATCCCTTCTCCCATTATTAATTAATCCACATCAAAATGTCACATATTTATTGAGAGCTTACTATGTGCAAGGCATTGTGATCATCCAAATAGCCATTAAAGGGATTATATTAATAAAAACTATGCTATGCTTCTACCAAATTTGCATTAAGCTTAATATACCCTTGAAGAAGGTTAATGTTATGGTCAACATATCTTTTTTCTTTGTTACTGCCAGCATGAAATGGAAACAAATTTGTAGTTGGGCTCAGGTGTCTATACATTACATTCAGAGGACAAAACCACTTCTGGTCATTCTAAATACTCAATGGGTGATTGAGAGATTAGTAAATTTCAAAACTGTGTGTAAAACATTGGTGAATGACAAGGATGACATTAGCTAAATGCTAAATTTTAAAAAATAAATGAAATTCAAATCCATATAACACCATACTTAATGGTAAGAGACCAAATGCTTTCCCCTAAAATCTAGAACAAGGGGAAAATGTCTACTTTAACCAGTTCTAGTCAACATCGTACTGGAGGCTCAAGCTTGGGCAATGAAATAGAAAGTTTTGAAAAAGAAGAAGCAAAGCTACAATTACTTGAAGATGGCATGATGTATGTAGAAAATTCTAAGAAAAACTATTCAAAACTAAAATTTAAAAACTATTCAAAATTTAAAAACTATTCAATACTGAGCTCAGCAATTTTATAAGATATAAGATCAATATACAGGCCGGGCGCGGTGGCTCAAGCCTGTAATCCTAGCTCTCTGGGAGGCCGAGGTGGGCGGATCATTTGAGCTCAGGAGTTCGAAACCAGCCTGAGCAAGAGCGAGACCCCATCTCTACTATAAATAGAAAGAAATTAATTGGCCAACTAATATATATAGAAAAAATTAGCTGGGCATGGTGGCACATGCCTGTAGTCCCAGCTACTTGGGAGGCTAAGGCAGCAGGATTGCTTGAGCCCAGGAGTTTGAGGTTGCTGTGAGCTAGGCTGATGCCACGGCACTCACTCTGGCCTGGGCAATAAAGTGAGACTCTGTCTCAAA